>CABFWB010005612.1:28268-42919 GCA_902151455.1 Timema bartmani | reverse complement strand
TAATTTTACATATTATAAAATAACCAAGCTACTCTATAGATTCCCCGTGGGAGGAACTCGTAGACCGGCGAGGTCTTTCTGTACATTCAAACTTTCGTCGTGTTTTTATTACCTTCTGGGTATTATAAACGATAAAAACACCAAATAATCATTTTTAGAATGTAATGTTTGTCTGTCTGTCCATTTGTTTGTTTCCAGTAAACGCAAAATGTATTCTTCGGATCTAAACGCAACTCTTTCAGTTGTACTTACTTTTCAGAGAACCATGGTAAGCTATATACCATCACGATAGCTCATCAGCGAGCGAAGTGGTGTAGAAAAAACCGGGCGTAAGCAGTGAACATCCATCGCGGCTGGTATTTCGGGTACACAAGTTGGCAAGTGATATGAACTGGGATGTGGAAGGGGAGGGGATGCGGGTAGGTCCGTGTTTCTTCTTGAATCTTTGTACGCACACAAAAACACTGCTCTTAAAGTTTAATTCCTTTCTAGCATTTGAAATTGTCGAATGTGTTGATGTATTGCTTAATGCGAGCGAAACCGCGGGAAAATTCTATTTTATAAATAAAATCTATTTATTCTTAGTAGGGAATTAGATGGCGCCCATACATCCGAGCAATATGATACAAGGCATGCCATAGACAGTGGCAGTAAATGGTTTTAATCATCATCACATGCACAATATAAATAAATATATTTTATTATAAATTCATGTAGGAGAAGAAATCCTAAACCTTATCCTCAATATCGTCTGCAATGTACAAGCTTTGTACACGTGATCTTTTACAGCAGCATCACAATAACCTGGAACCTGCCTCGCGCTGGTCGCATGGTCTAACGCACTACTCTCGTGTTAGACTGGACTGCCCAAAACGGGGAGATCGAGGTGTGATCCCAGTCGGGTGCATTAAGGGTGGTTGTATCCCAAATAGTTTTCTACTCTTCCTTCATGCAAATGCGGGTGAACTTTCTACAAATTAAATCTTCCTAATATCTAACACATTAGTGTAATTAGTATATAGGCGTATAGCCCGGACGGGTAGTAAGGCGCTGTGTTAAAAAAAACTAACCTAGATAACCCAGATATAGAACATCATCGCGCTGTTTTAAAGGTTCCAGAGTTTGATAATCGTATTCAGGTATCATTTTTCAACCAACTTAGATATAGGTCTATTTAATTCAATTGAATACGCACCTCCTTGAGCGGCTGTCTCCTGCCAAAGACAACTAATATCATATGCAAGTGTATAGGCTACCTTATTAGGGACATAGGCCTATAGGAAATGACTTTTTGGCACCCTCAAAAATGAAGTTAATAAATTAATTAGAGTACATGTGCAAGGCAATTTAATTGTGAGTTGTTTGATCTAAACTAAAGAATGAATTAATATCGCCAAGGAGGCACCTTCGACGCCAATCTCAATTTTTAAGAAATATTTAAGGAGGGAGGGGGGAAGCTGTCAGCCACCCAAAAAACCCTTCCATTTTACTTTCCCGTATATAATAAGCCTATACACATTTTAGCTTACGAAAAGCGACTAAATAACTGTGTTTTTCAGAGATAATGTACAACATATCTTCATAATACACCGCTAACCAAACTTATACTCCTGGCTTTGGACTTGACCTTTCTACCGCAGTTTAGTGATATTAGGCGTGCGCAGAAATAATATTACGTAGGGTGCGGCCATCCGCCAAACTAATTTGGAGTTGTGCCTCTTTCAGCCATGAATGGACTTGATACATTTTATAGTCATGGTTAACATAACAAGCACTCAAAAAACAAAACCGAATCAGGTTAGAATAAACTATGCACGTATTGTAGACTAAATGTGAAGAGTATTTACGTATGTCTAAAAGTGTTTTTACTCACCGCGTCTTACTATGCGTCCGGGATATCCTTATTTAATCAAGCTAATGGGGTAGGGATGAAGAAGCTATAACGTTGAGGGAATATATTTCCGCATTTGCGTAAAGGGACAGTGGAAAACTAATTCAGGGGAAAAAATACATCCTCAGTACACCCGGTCGGGATTTGAAACCAGATTCTCCATCGCCGGAAAACTAGACAAGACGAACCTGACGTATAGTCCACGTAAACACCGATGCAGGGTAGCATCATTTTGATATTGATCCGTGTATTTGTCTTTGCATGAGTTTGAAAATTAAAGAGTTTGGATAATTTTGTGTATTTAAAATCTGCTTCTGTGGCCGCATGGTCTAAGGCGTCACTCTCGCAATAGTTTGGACTGACAATTATGGAGAGATTGAGGTTCAAATCGCCGTCGAATGCACTGTTATTTGTTTTTCCCAAACGGTTTTGCATTCTTTCTCCACACAAGTGCGGGTACACTTCTTCTAGATTAACCTAACCTTCCTCATCCTTAACAAATTAATGTAATTAGTAGGTACGCATTTGCGTATAGCCCAAACTTGTGGTAAAACATAGTGCTAAAAATAACTAAAACCTAAAACATTTTCGTTTAAAGTTCCTTGTTAATTTTGATAACCTCCTTAAGATTGTAAAACTATTTTTTAATTTCGTAAAATAGACAGTCAAGGTCAGAATAAAGTTGACTGTATACTTTCCAGATAGATACATTTTAAAAAGTAAAATGGCCAAAGCATAACCCTTCCATACGAGGCTAACGTCCATGCGCAATTTGGAACACGTCTATTTATCTAAATATTTCAGGTTCGGTTCCCAACAAAGTTGAAAATATGTTTCCTTTTGAAATAAGGTATGATATTGTCCATAAACTGACAAATAAATGGGCTGGACTCAGGTTGTTGATCTTGTATTATAATTTAGTTGGGGATGTAGGAAAGATGAGAAAGTGCCAGTGTTTTTGCAGTTTTTATATCAAAACTTTTTTTTGTCAAAATAAATCATATATTTCTCCAGTAGAAGTATATAGTTTAATTTTCTTCACGTGGTGACCTCAACAGTTATTTAATATCTGTCAAGGCAGTCCTGGAATTCAATAACCTTTCTCTCATTTCATCTAATGCCGCTATGCTTATGATAAATATTCAACAACTGTTGATATAAACATGTTAATAAAATTAAACTCTATGTTTCTATTGAAGCAATATTTTTTTTTATTTTGTATGAAAAAAATGTTTCACTAAAAAAACTGCAAAAGACATATTTTCTAGAATCCCCTACACTCTCGCTAGGTTAGGTTCGGGGTTTGGAGGGGATTTCTTCCAACCCTTCACCACTGAAAGTATGATAATGTATTATTTTATCACTTCGTAGAGCTACCAGTATATAATTGAAAAAAAAAACTTTACTAATTATCATTTAGAGAACCTTTTAGAAAATACAAACATATTTTTTGCGGCCAAAATTGATATCATTTTACAATAATTAACTTTATTTTATGGGGGTATTGATTGTTTCTATCAAAAGCGACAGCTACATAACACTGGACTCAACGTATGAATATGTGCGTATAACCTGAGCGGGTAGTAAGACGCGGTGCTAATAATAATAACGTATGAATACGTAAAAGTAGATATGGTAACTTCTTTAGCTGTCAGATTTGTCGATTCGTAAGAAAATGTTGGATGGCCTAAACACGACAATACCAATTTGTTGTTTGTGAAAAATAAACTTAAATTACTCTGAGAGGGATTTAATGTTATAACAGTTCCTCCCTCGCTATCTCCTGTTTGGAGATTTCACCAGTCAGACTTCCCCTCACCTTTATTCTCTAAAAAATAAAAAAAGTCTGGGTTCTGCCCGGGCGTTGTTACGTAAGTAATTCGAGTGGTGACATGATCTGTGTGTTTATAAAGTACACATTCAAATACCTCAGTAAAAGAACACCTTTAATTTTTTTTATCGTGCATTATCAATGTATTTTATATTTGGTATCATCTTATCTGGTTTGTCTGTAATGTGATTATTTGGTTTCAAATTCCGCCCGGGTTTACTGAGAGTGTTTTTTCATATTATTATTATTATTATTATTCATATTATTATTATTATTATTATGTATTCATCTAAGTTTTTTAACGTGCACTTTATGATTGGACTGATTGTATCAATACACTACTTTTTAACTAACTTAAATCTTAAACAGACACAACATCGAGAAGTGGAAAATACACATGTCTTCCAATGATAGATTTTTCATGCACGTTGGGAATCGAATATGGGACACTCAACTCGGTAGGAATATACGCTACCGATTGAGCTAAGGTGCCCACATGACTTTTATAAAACCTTTCGCATTCCACTTCGAAGCTAATGTGAGTACACTTCCTCAAAATTCTACTTTTCCTAATTCCTACCGTGTAAGTATAAAAATGTTTGGAGCCCAGATAATAAAACACAAAGCACTTTTTTTTTTATTCTTTTCAAGGGTGTTGGGAGTGGCAAGGATGACAGCTACCACAATCTCATATTCTACATACAAAAACGCAGCAACACCTCTTTCCAGTCTCACCGAATTGAATGTGAATGAACTCCTCCCATTGGTCGGCTAGATCCGTACAACAGTGCATTCCAGAGCTTCCGCGATAAAAGATAACGCCATTTTATTTGTAGATTAATTAATACTTATCACCTCTACGACACATAAAAAAGTGTCATTTATTTCATGAACGTTATTTAAAATCACTAATTCACCTTTAAATGGTAAATAAACTCTCTTATTTTAAGTTTCACACAGAAGCAAACTTTCCCACAGTTCTAGCGGCGGAGGGATAGCTGTAGTGACTACTTTCACGAAGCAGGAGCGAACAATAGCAGTCCGGAGCAAGCCGCGGCGCGGTGTAACTATGTGATACAGTAGGGAGAATTTATCAAACTAACGGAAGCGAACAGAAACAAGTAAAACAGATGAAGAAAGTGTTCGAATTTATAGAAAAGTGTGCGTTTTATTCGGGAAGTGTTAAAGTGTGTTGACTAATGTGGGTGTTGTGAGGATAATTTTTATATTTCGCGTCGCATCAACATGTGGCGGCGTGTGGATAATAGTGTGTTTATATCCGTGCTTCTTCTGGCTATACTCAGGATTAACCTAGTAACAGGTAGGTTCAGCGTCTTTGTGGCTATTCATGTCTCCACCAACTTGATATAATTATACAATATTAATTAAAATGAAATATCACTCGATGTGTGAAATATTTGATGTAAACTCTAAATGTCAAAGGAGATGGTAAACTTTACATCCGCATTTTGTATTCTGTCTTTATCTAATAGTAATAGTAAGTGATGCGGAAATAAGGTTTATAGGGATAACGCACTAATTATCCTTTTTACAACGATTTAATCTAATAGTTTCTCAAGTCATTATTCTTGTATTGTGATACTTTAAATATCACATTTTGGATTGGGGATCGTTTTGTTTATTTTCTGTCATGTTTGCGAAACCATATAGGCCCACTATTTTCACACCGTAGGCGCTATGCATGTTATTTTTAATTGCTTGTTTCGAAACTCAAATAATACATATTTTGAACACCTTAATTCACCGGGTGGTTGAATAAACCGGTCCTGTTAAGCATAGTCCTTAGGACACTCATTTTAGTCCAGATGTCCTCACTCATGATCAGGTACTTGCTGAGAAAGTTAGAGGCCTACTGTTTTTTAAAAAATAATTGATTAGAGGTATTATTGATAGCGTCCACGTGACAATCGTCAGTCACAATCACAGCTGATAGCAATGTTTATCAGACGTCTGTGTGAAGTATTGTTTACGAAATTGTATAGAATAGTCAAGTAAATACTATTTAGGCCTATAAATTATAATTTTTTTTGTCCCCACGCTTAACCAGCCGTTCGCTTTTTACATTTAGGGACCAATGTAATGGGTAACTACACTAATGTGTGTTGGGATGAGGAAGGTTGAATTTATAAGAAGTGTGCCCGCATGTTGTTGAACGGCGAAGGAAAAAGCCGATTAGGGGGAAAACACCTTGATTACATCCAACCGGTATTCGAACCCAGATATTCCCGCTATCAGCAATCTTAGTCTATTATGAGTGACGCCTTAGCCCATTCGACCAATGCTGTATAAAAACCATACCGAAATATTACGTATAATGTATCTCCCTAGAAAAATTAGTTGGACACCAAAATGGTTTCCAGGCACACTTTTGTGTTATATGTTACATTAGTTAATTACGTAATGCACGCGCAACACATCCTTGCCAATCTCTACCAAACGCAACGTAAACTTTGCTGCGAACTCCATTCCATCTAAGCTACGAAACACTAATGTTATTTTAGGCTCTGTTTAGTACGCTCTGCTAACCTATTGCAAAAAGGCCCAAAGGGGTAGTTAGGTTTCTGGTAGGAGACTTAGCATAGGAAGTAACTTTTATAAAATACAAACATGTTTTTTTTTTGCAGTCAACATTGTTATTATTTTACTTTATTATTAGTGTTATTTTATAGTGATCAAAGCTATTATGTTACGAAGTTATATTGTTAGTGATATTTTCTAGTTATATATCAAAAGTGACAGCTTCAAATCACATCACTTGATGTATGAAATCGTGAAAACATACTACGGTATCTCACAATGGTAAAATAGATTATGTAGGCCTATATAATATAATAATCTATTTTACCACTGTTCATGAGCCTGCTAATCTTAACTGTAATATGTACTAATTTTGATATATTTGTCTTGTTACAGAGGCTCTTATAATAAATGTTTTGACTCTTTTTTTCAAATATAAAATTAATCAAAAACGTCTCATGTACCGGTGTATTTTCCAAGCTCATTTAGTGTTTAATAGAAATATTTTTTGATAACTTTTAATTATTTTAATATCTTTTTGTAATACATTTATTGATTCATAGATTAATAGATATAGTATCGCTCAATACTAAACTTTAAAATGTGTTAATACTATCTAGTAACTTTTCTAGCGGACACATAAGGCCCTTTATATTAAAATTGGACTATAGTGGTATGCAACAAGTACATTTTTGTAAAAAAAAGTTCATCACTCGAAGAAGCTAAACGCACGGTAGTTTAACATACCTGTGCATACTTAATCACAAAAATAAGAATGTTAGCAAACACCACTATACTTAACCCTAATAACTAGGTGCTAGATTTTGATGACATGTCATCTATTTTTTGATACATTACAGACAACTCTCAACGTGCACATACATTCTATTCACGATCCCCTTGTTGTAAAAAGTGTGTATTTTAAAGGTAATTTTGTTATTTTTAGGATTTTTTGAATGAATCTAAGGCATTAGTTTTAGTAAGAATATGTTGAAATAGGCCTACTATCGATAAATGCATAGGTACTCAAACATAAATGTTTTCAACACACAAAATGTCATAAGGAGAAAATAATGTAGACAATGAACTTTATTTTCTTGCATGAAGGCCCTATTGTTGTAAAAAACACATTGCTGGTGAAATACTGTAGCAAAACTGGAGAGGGTTGCGTTGGGAGAGTGTAGCTATTGCTTCTGAAGCACATATTTGTAAATCAATGCTATATTCAGCAGATTGTAAGAGTTTAGCTGTTAGAGGCTTATTATTGTAATAATATATATCCATTATTTTGTAGAGTGCGTGCTTGATTTAGTCGTATGCTTTTTTACGAGCTTTTGTTAATACTTTTAGGCAATTCTTTGAAATTTGAAGTAAATTTTTTAGTATTTTTAGGTAATTTTATATAGAGGTAATTTTTTTTAACATTAATTTTAGTTCATCAAAATCCGGATCCTGCTAATAGCTCAATGTCACCTTCCACCCTTAACCACCACGATAGAATGATAGTTATATGTTAGTAAATTACCAGGGAAGGGTACCAGTAAATTACCAGGGAAGGATACCAGTAAAACATAAAATTCAACTTTTGGGCATAGGTCAAATAATGCATTTGCACTTAATTTTAACTAGAGGTGTACAGGACTGTGGGCAGAAATGTATCATGGGGAGGGGTTAAAGGGGCTTTAGTTGTCATATGTAGACCTACTTGTCCTATATGTGTGTATCATAATAATAGGCCTACTTAATTTTTTTAGCACAGAGTTTTACCACCCTTTCAGGCTACACCTACGTTCATATACTAATTACGCTAGTGGTTTTAAGGCTAGGTAGGGTTATATACATTTAGAGGAAGTGTACCCACATTTACGTAGAGGGAGAGTGGAAAACCATTTTGGGAAAACCACTCTCGGTACACCCTACCGAGATTCGAACCTTGATCTCCCAGTCATCTGCAGTCTAGTCTATGGCGAGAGTAGCACCTTAGACCATGTGGCCACTGAAGTGGGTAGGTCCTTACTTAATTCTGCACATTTATACATGACTAAAATAACAAAAATACAGATAATGTGTATTGCTAATAGGCCTACATTTTTATTAAGATTACATGATGTGGGACCTTCCCAAAATCGTTAAATACAATATATTGTGGATTAATTGCAATTTATCTCTATGAATGGTATGTTTGACATTTAACAAGGGTATAGGGAAAGAGCGTTTATAGCCCCCCTCTTCAGACCCCACCCCGTATTCCGACACGAATAGGCGTACCTGTGAATCGTAATCGAGCTTCTATTATATTTATTTATTGACTGCTGGGTTCCTAGTGTGGTTTTATTTTGAAATGAAACCTTTTATTAAGTACATCAATTTGTTAGCTATCAATACATAACTGTGATTAATCGGATGTCGAGATATTTTGTTTGAAACAATTGAAGTATTACGAGCAGTTAATTTCCATAATCGTAAACTTAACCAAATTGCTACACCACTATTTTGTAACCAAAGGTGTTTGTTTTTTAAGCCAGTGCAAGTGTGGACGCGGTGCACGGCGGAACAGAATCTGATAACTCTCAAATTAGTTTCAGATAATTATTTCATTCTTTGGATTTCTTGTGAGTTTCTTCCCATGCAATTATTTTGCGAGCCCCGCGTGGTCTGAGCAATGAGTGACGCATATTCTCTGTGTGACTTTATCATATGTTTCACAAACTTCTTACACATTATAATATGTTGGTCGTGTTGAATTTATTTTCAAGGTGAAACCAATGACTTCTATATTTATTATTATTATTACTATTATTATTATTATTAGCAGCAGCAGCACCGCATCTTACTACCCGTTCGGGTTACGCGCACTTGCGCTAATGTGTAATGGTAGGGTGATTGTGAGATGAAATGGAGGACCTACAGTTTAACGTGGAATCCGAACCACGGTGGAGGCCTGGCATTCCACACATTCCCAAGCTGTGATTAATACACATCTTGTCAGAGGTGAAGGAAGGGTTTGGCAATCAGATAAATCTGTGCCGGGACCGAGGATTGAACCCCAGACCCTTAGCACAGAAGTCCGACACCTTACCCCTAGACAGCCAGGTCACCCTGACTTTCTATATTTAATAGCCGGACATGTAGATTCATTGTAAGAGAGAACAAAACTATCGGGTAGACCTATTTATTTTTTTCTTTCACATATAGGGGCTTACAAGGTAATGTGGCATTTGGACATTGATCAATATTGTATGTGAATTGATAGAGTAAATCAATATTTATGTGTTATTAAATGAAATAAATTGTTCATTTAAAGGTTTGGCTAGTATAAATAATCTGAAAATTGAAAAATGACACCTGGACATGTGAATCGAAGCCGGGACCTTTGGCTTAGTACCCCAATACTCTAACCACTGATCTATCCAGGAATCGTCCCGTGCCCAGGGTCATTCTTCATTAATATTTTAAGGCAGAGTCTATGATGGACTATTTGATTCCTAGTATAAATAAGTTCAAAACTATTGGTCATTTCATTTGACACAAAAAATAGTTTTGTTAAATATTTGACACGTCAAGAATTCTTGTCCGGGTGCACCCACTTTGGTGGCTGCATGCTCTAAGGCGCTACTATCACGGTAGACTATACAACCGATGACGGGGAGATCGAGGTTCGAATCTCGGTCGGGTGTAATGAGGGTGGTTTTTTCCAAAATACTTTTTCACCCTCCCTTCAAGTAAATTCGGGTACACTTCCCCCTAAAACTATTAGCGTTATTAGTACCTAGGCAAATAATTCGAACGGGTAGTAAGACGTGGTGCTAAAAAAAAGTCCAGATGTCTTGTCAGGCCTATATGATTGTTAGTTTGTAAAATTTAAAAACAAACACCACATATCTTTCAGAATATTAAGTTAAAAATTATTAAGTAATATGGATTTTTTTTTGTATTAAAAATATTCATCATGGAATTCTTTCACCTACATGAAGTTCACAAGAACTGGAAAAAAGTTCTTGCTTTGGTTATTATTAGTTTTTTATAACAACGTATAGGCCTATGTGAAGTACGGTGAAATAACGAACGCTTCTGTATTGGCTGATAGGGACACTGTTTGTGCTAGGGATGTGGAAGGTGTGGGGGGAGGGCGGGCAAGGGGTTGTTTGGTTTATAACCAAGACAAAACACAATATCATGTTAGTTAAATTGGGACCCTCTTGATTTTCACTAAGAAAGAATTAACAGTTTTGAAATATCATTATACACCTCGTCTTACTACAACTATCGGTTCGAGCTATATAACCCCTTGAACTTTCACTAATAATATAGGTGTGAGAAAGCTATAATTTAGGGTAAATGTACCTGAATTTGCGTGAAGGGAGGGGGTAAAACAATTAAAGAAAAACATCCTGCCAGGATTCAAACTCTGACCTCTCCGTCATCGGTTGGCGAGGATAGGCGAGTCAAACGTTTAGTCCGCGTATCCACTGATGGTGGGTATGCTTAATCTAATTTATTCAACTTGTATTTCCATAGTTAAAATTCCTAACAAAAGTGAGTTTGAGCTGTGATAATTTTATCAGTCTCATTTTCTGGTTGACAGCAGCTGTCACTTCGCTTCCCTCATTTTTTAAAGTATTAGCTCGTTTCCTAATGAACCCCTATGTCGGTATTTAAATTGTGAGTTTGATAAGTTTGTGGCGACCGTTGGACATCTTTAGTCTGTTTCAAGTGTAAACAGATCACCGACCTTTGCCCCTATCTTTGTACAGTCCGTTTAGATAAGGAAGAAGCTTTTTTTGACAGTTATAAAAGTTGCTAAAACAATTTGTATGTAAAACTCTTGTGAGCTGCAACCGCCACTTTTCATAGATAATATCATTAAATTTTTCGAAAACCCACTTCATTGGCCGAATAGCCTAAGTAGGGCGTCCCTCTCGTGTTAGACTGATCTGCTGATGACGGGGAGATTGGCGTTGGAGTCCCGGTCAGGTCTAATGAGGGTGGTCTTTTTGATAAATGGTTTCCTACTCTCCTTCCACGCAAATGCGGATATATTACCTTTAAAATACATCCTTCCTCATCTCCACACCATTATAATAATTATGATCATATAAATATAGCCTGAAGAGATAATAAATCGCGGTGATAAAAAAGTTGCCAAAAATAATTTTTTTTATGTTCCTTCCTACCAGAATCTTATCATAAAAGTAGAGAAGACCTGGTTTAAAATTTAAACTTAAAAGCTTTTAAACATTAAGCTTATTAGGTGTACTGAACGCTAAATTATCAGGGTTTTTGTTTGTTTATCTTTCTGCCTTCCTATAAGTCTACTTAAGACTATTTTAAGGGCACAAGATGAATTTTAAAGAATTGCATCAATTAAGCCTGTGGTGAAGCTGGGGAGATCACTCGCTCCCAGTTCATTTGGCCTGAATTAGAGACGAACCCTAGCCTCACTTGTAGGCCTAACATAGTTGAAAATGAGTTAATTTCACATTTTTATGATTTAAAAAAATGAAAAAGCAAATTATTTTTTAAAATGTAAATGCAAATATTTATTCCTATGTTGAAGGTCTGGCGAACCTTCTTGAGAGCGTGTGTCAAGTTTGTCGATAATGTAAATTCTTTTAACCTTAATAAATTATTTCACGTGTCGATACGAATTTTGAGTAGCAGTAAAATGGACTAGTAGTCTTTCATCATCATCATCATCATCATCATTATTAATTATTATAGTATAACACATGGTGTGTTATTGTTATGCAGGTATATTTTTTACAGAGATATATGTCATGAGCATTTTAGTATTTGATGAGCGACTTTAACTTAAGAGAAAAAGTTGTCATTAAATTCCAGGACACCCTTGGCAAATATTCAAGACCTGTTGAGATCACATGTGAAGAAAATTAAACTCTATGTTTCTACTGAAACAATAGGCCTATTTGATTTCTTTTGAAAAAAAAAGTTTTTATATACATACCGGGAATAATACTGGTCTTTACTCGCGTTCACTTCACACCCACCTTAAGGCGATTGGCCCTTTTCATTTGGCATGGAAATGCAGAACCATGGGAACAAACAGTTAACTTCAAGAATTGTTATTGTTTTGCAATATTCTTCTCGGAAACGGTTTGTTCAAGAATAGAAGCATTTTGATTAAGTTATACTTTTTATATACACACCTCCTCTATAATTTTAACATATCAAATATCAATAATTTTGACTTTTTCAATATAAAACTGCTGGCTGCATAGCAAAAAAAGAAAAGAAAATGTAACACCTAATAAACATTGATACATTATTTTAGAAGAGTTGTTTAAAATATTACTGTAAAAATTTCACTCGTTTTGAAGACTCCCTTGAACCACCCTAAGGTCTGGTACAGTAATGAAAAAGTAAGTAAATGTAGGCCTACATAAAAATTGGTTCATCTGGATCCCTAGACACGCTCCCAAGGATACACCAAAGTATATTTTTAATTAATACTCGCCATTGTGGGTATTGTCCCGACCTATCTCGTGGGAACTATAGGTAGAGCCTACCTGGAAAAGTCAGGGAATTTAATTAAAGTTAGGAACAATCAGCGGATTTAAATACTCCGCTTATAAATCACATTAATTTCGAACTTAAACACTAAAACAAAAGTGAAATATTTAGTTCCTCACATGTAAACAAAATGCATTCCCTAGATATGGCATTATAACATGAGATGGTTGTAAACAAGGCTTGTTTCTAGGCCACATCTACACAAGGACATGAATAGTACCTAAAACATTTAATAATTATAAATATAGCTAGGCCTGTACTAAAAATTCGTCATTCAATATAAAAAAAAACGGGAAAATTCATAAATGTTGCCTGGAGATCTGATGAATTCCAGGAATATAATGGTACAAGCTTTGTAACCACCCTGTTAAACTGTTTAGTTCAAAAGAGCAAGAATGAGGAAAACAAATTTTAACCGATCGCATGTGAATGAGATCGAACCTTACTCTCCCAATTCAAAGTCTGCCCTACTACTCTTAGCGATTACAAGATATACCACACTATGGTTTCCGAGGTTCAAGAGTTTCCGACAGTGACTGTCATTTTTATTGAGATGAAGGGCACCGCCTGCACAATGCCGTATTTTCTTATGGGAGTGGCATTTCTGAAGTTTCAGAAATTCTAAAACAAATTTCATCTTTAAAAAACATTTTGTTGTGACGCTGTTATAACAATAGGCCCCTACTTTATTCGTCTTGGGAAGTCTAGATTTATGTTTCTAGGCATTTTCTTTGATCTCAGAAGTCGCGTGAAACGTCGTTGAGAATGAGTTAATTTCACACGACATGATTTTTTTTTTTTTTAATTTTTAGTAACTAAAATGTAAGTTTTTTTAAATTTTATAGGGACTTTTTGATATCTTTCATCCCCATTTTAGCGTGAACAACTTTTTCTCTTCATTTAAAAAGTTTGTATGCTCATTATATTTATATTCAAGAACTGTTGATATCACCACGAAAAGAAATAAAACTCTATGTCTATACCGAAGCAATATTTTAATTTGGCCAAAACAAGTTTTGGTATAAAAACTGCAAAAGCACTGGCTTTTTCTCGAGTTCCTTACATTCTGCTCTTAAGGTGGGATGTAAGGGAACACAAATTAAGGCCTGTATTTAAACAGTTTTTATAACAAAACACTTTTTTGGTTAAAATAAATAAAATATCACTTCAGTAAATACGTTGAATTTAATTTAGTAGCCTAATCTTGACAGCTCTTGATTATGTGTCACTTGAACAGGAACTTTTTAAACAAAGATAAAAATTCCTGTCCAAGATAAATGGTCAAGAACTGTTTAGATTACTATGTGCGGAATATTAAACGTAAAGGAATAAAGCTACTCAATGAAATTAGGAGTTCGAAAGTTTGTTGCATCACTTACAAAAGTACGCCACCTATCGTTATCTTGAGCTAGTTCTCCTATCCAGTCCACCTCATTACACTTTATCCCTATCTTGAGCCAGCTATATCCACTCCACCTCATTACACCCTATCCCTATTGTAACGTTATAGAAGATTGATGATTTTAATTATTAAATTGTCCCGAGATTGGGCGACAATTGTAACGTTATCGACGATTTTGATAAAGTAATTGCCCCACTTTTGGGCGACAATTATACCGATATCGATGATTTGACGATGTAATGTCCCGCGATGGGGAGCCTATTCTGGAAAGTTTGATATTGATAAAACTGTTTATGTTGTACACTCTTTATTATTTATTTATTTACACATTGATGAAATTAAAGTCTGTATTGATTGTGATCACTTATACTTTATGTTTACGTCTACTCTCTCTCCTTGACCGGCACCTTCTGTTTACGTCTACTCTCTCTCCTTCACTGGCACATTCTGTTTACCTT
>CABFWB010005612.1:10431-26172 GCA_902151455.1 Timema bartmani | reverse complement strand
CATCTCGTGCTTATGGTCGCAACGCACCGGTACATATTCGACGCGTAAAACTTCTCTTGCGATTTTCTCGAAAACGCCTAAGTAGTACGCCTTACTACTTGCACATTATGTTGTCCTAATGGACTACTAAAAGTGTACAAACTGAAGATAATCCGTGATCCGAACGTCGTGGCCTCCCCTTGTGAGCTAACTTTGATAATACGGTACCGGTAATGTAAATATTATCCTTTTTAGTAAATCGACTATCAAAATAAAATCTCATTACATTAATTGTCCGACATCTTAGCTAAGAAAGTAGTGTATCTGCTTACCGAGAGATAGGGGTCCCAGGTTCATTTCCAGACATGGCTAAAAGATTTAACATTTAACCTAGCAACATTTTAGGAAACATTCTAAAAATAACCTAATTACAATAAGGAACGTAATTTAAATATAAGATAGGACTTGGACTCCAAGGTATTGTTGATAAATTATTAGGTTAGAAAACAAATTTTAATGAAATTGATAACAATTATACAGAATAATAGGTGATGGTGAAGTAACATAGTTAACCTAACAGCTTCAAACAAAGAGATGCTGCCATACACTAACAAACATTTACTGCCTGGAAAAGAATAGAATAATAAAATTAATAATTACATAACTATATGTATATATTTATAAATATATATAATAAATGCAATTACTTAGACAGATTTTAAAGCTTATTGTTTCTTCTAACTTTTTTTTCACCTGTATTGGTGGATACACGGGCTAAGGCGTCAACCTCGTCTAGTCTGGCTTGCCAGTGACAAGGTGTTCAAAACGTGGATCTAGGTTGGGTGAACAGGGGGTTCTAAAATGTTTTCCATCCTCCCACCACACAAATGCTGGTAGATCTCCTTTAAAATCTACCTCCCTCACCCCTAACTCAATTAATGTGTGGGTAACCCATACGGTGGCCCCCAAAAAATTTGTTTTGATTTGTTTCTGGTCGTGGTGTCAAAATTGTGAAAATAATTTGATAGCCTACTATTTATTTATTTTAAGAAGAAAAAGCTATTTTATATATTATGTCGAGGATTTTGATTTACTACGTAATTTGCACAAGTGATAACATTTTACTGATAAAGATATCTGCATCGCCTCTTGATACTTCTGAATGCTGTTATCAATCACCTTTTTACATATCTAATCCAAGGCCATAGTCAAGGGGGGGTTTTGGGGGTTCAAACCCCCCCTGAAATTTTATAAACAAAGTATATATGGCTTTATTTATGGTTCAAACAATATCAAAATTAAGGTACAAATACAAATTAAGGGGCTGTGTTACCATAAAAAGCACTTCAGAGAGCTTCTAGAGGTGTTTAATATTTAGAATTTTTTCCAGCCTCCGGCAATTGGAGGATGTGCCCACCAAACCCCCCGTGAAATTATTGGCTGGCTACGGCCTTGATCTAATCTACATCCCCTCTTTTAGGTCTCGTTAGGATAAAAATCACATTACGTAATTTCCCATTCATTCTTTGTTTTACTTATAATGTTAATGTTTTTTTATTATACGTTTTTGACACTGACAGAAGAAATGACTTTGCACAATCCTTAAAATTTAAATGTTTTGACTGCTCTACCCGCAGAAAGTACATTTTCTTTTGAGGCATTAGGAGACTTATAGCGTCTTCAGTATTTTAAAGTAAAAATACAAATCAGTTATCTACCTGTTGCTGAGCGGGGTTGCCACGCACCTGATAAACCGGTGGCACCGTGAAAACACGGGGAATTTTGCAACATCTAGTTAAAATACTGGAATTTTAGTTAATTTAGGACATTTAACTTAGTTTAAAATAGTTGGCCTTTGGATGGACCAAAAAGTGACCTGAAGTATTAAGTACGCTGTTTCAAACATGTCTTATAGTACCCCTTTAGAGCCGTTTCACACAGGCAACTATCGCCTATTGGAGTTCGAATCTCGGTTGGGTGTTCTGAGGAAGAGAAAAAGCTGCCATTAAATTCCAGGACACACTTGACAGTTATTCAAGAACTGTTGTGGTCACCATGTGAAGAAAATAAACTCTCTGTTAATACTGAACTCATATTTTTATTTATTTTGGCCATAAAAAGTTTTTATACAAAAACTGCCAAAACTCTGTTCTTTAGTCGCTTCCGCTAAATCCCCACCTCAAGTCATTGTACTCTCAAGCATTATTAATCCCGATTAAAAGCTTAAATCAAGCCATCAGATAACTGAAGCTCTTAATTTAGCTTCCGCTAGACATAACCAGTTTTTATTTCCAGTCTCTTTCTTGTGATTACATTTTAGTACGAATAATTTTTATTGGTGCAATTGATTGCAAACATTTAAAACTCCTGGGGACTTGTATCGGTGGGCACGCGGACTAAATTTTAGGTTCGTCTAATCTGGTTTGCCGGAGACGAGGAGGTAGAGGTTTGAATCCCGGTGGTGTGTGCTCAGGGTTTTTTTTCAAACGGTTTCCCACTCTTTTTCTTAAGTAACTAAGTGCACATATTTTCTTCTCAATCATTTATCCGTACTCTGGATCTCCTGATTACTACGGTCTACTTCGCCTTCCTCCTCCTCGACATCCTCGGCCGTTGTCTCAACCAGACACACTTGTCCACCAAGACAAAATAAGCCCTGTGAAGAAAGAACGGCACATCCGCCTTTTCCTCTTTGTCAGCAGACTGGTTGGACGCTCTCGTATCGATGCAAACTTGTTGATTGAGGTGTTTTGTCAGGAAGGGCTGTTCTCTCCCGTCCGTTGTGGGCTCCTTGCGACAGCTGCACTCATGACAGCTACACACGGAGAAATTTAAATCGCACCCTTCCTCCCCCTTTGAATCAACGCACTCTTCACCCCCTCACCCCCTCCCACCCCTTGCCCTACTTAAAAAAAAACCACTGGTAGATCTGCTGCGAAATACCGGTTCATAAAGGATGAAGAGGTGATGGGTTCGATTTCAAACTATTACGTTTAGTAGTACAGTCCAGTTTTCATGGGAAGGTATTTTTAGAAAATAGAAAAATAATTTTTGCTACCCAAATTAATTAAATTTTACTATTTTATAGGTGTTGATAATATCCATCCAAAGTGACAGCTGCAGATCACATTTTACGTATGACGCCGGGAAAACAGGTTTAGTAACTTTTATAGCTGTCAGATTAGGCACTTCTTATGAAAATTGGACTTTATTTCAGTATGAATATTTCCGAAAACTATTTAGGTAATTAAATAGAAAGTCAGTCTGTAGATCTGTCTTTTTGTCTAGTTCCCATCAATGATATCCTCATTTAACTACATCAATGACGAACGTATCTGACAACTAGAAAAGTTAATAGACATACTTTCACGTATTCATACGTCAGTCGTTAAGCCATGTGATCTCCAACTGTAAGCTTTGATCGATATTACTAGTACAACAGTAATAATTGGCCTTTAGTAAAATGTTATCAATTTTGGTCGCACTAGAATATGTTCATATTTTATAAAAGGTTCTTCGTATGAAAATTGATCTGTAGAAACATCGACAATGAACAATGGCTACACCCCCCCACTCATTTTGATTCAATCGTTATTCCATCACGAGTCATGCACGCTCCATCTTTTTCTTGACTCGGATACTTATCTCCATTATAGCCCCAACAACTCTACTTAGCAGACCGTTGAAGCTTTTATAAATTCGCCTCGTCTTACTACCTGTCCGAGACGTTCGAATATTTACACTAATGAACGAGAAAGGTAGAATTTAGAGGAAATATACGCGCATTTTCTTGGAGAAGTATTTAGTAAATAAAAACACTCTAGAGTAGAGCTAGCGGGGACTCGAACCCCGACCTTCATGCCACCCATAAATCAAACAAGATGAGCTTGAAGTTTGTTCCACGTGCCTGCCGATGTGGACTATAGTTAAAAGAACTGACAAAGTTAGGTGAGCGGTCAACATTCTTCGGTAGCCGCATGGTCTAACGCGCTACTCTCGTGTTAGACTGGACTACTGAAGACTGGGAGATCAGGGTTCATTCCCGGTCGGGTGCACTGAGGGTGGTTTTCCATAAATGGTTTGCCACTCTCCCTCCACGCAAATGCGGGTGCACTTCATCTCAATTAAAATTCCCTAACCCATTAGTGTAATTAGTACGTAGGCGTACAGCCCGAATGGGTGGTAAGACGCGGTGCTAAAAAAAACATTCTTGATACTTTTTAAGAGTATCTAAACGCATACTTTGTAACCCAACTGATGATATCAGCACACAAACTAACTTAATTATAGTACAGACACAATACCCAGTCGTTCCCCGGCCGTCAATTACTTATTTTGAAAGGGGAGACCCCAGTTTCACCAAATGATCAATTATTCAGCTGTACCGGGAATCAAACCTGGAATTCTTAGCTATGTAGACACGCGCTACCGACTGGCATAAGGTGACTAACTTGTTGGAACTTGACTTGACTTGTGTCCCAAGGTTAGTAATTTAATAATTTTTACGTCATTTCTTAAGTCCATCTTTAACTTTCGGTTTTTGTTATTGTTGTGAAAGTTATTCAATTTATTTTTGTGTAGTAGTTTGACTGTCGAAATAGCTTTAGACAGGAGGTGTCATTGTTAACTAACGACCTTGAATTTTGGTAGGAAAAATATAATCTAGTAGTTGCTAAAGTTACTGACAATTTTAATATATTCATACATCATGCTCTCTACAGCTGTCGCTTTTGATAGATATTACCAATTCCTATATAATAACACAAATAATATAGTAAAATATTATTAATGTTGACCTCAAAGAAATATGTTTGAATCTTCTAAACTGTTCCTCCAACAAAAATCAAGGCATGCGAGTAACATCATTATTAGATTGCGTGCAAGTATTTGTTAATAGAGGTACAAAAGTGAAATACTATGAGAAATATATGGAACAAATAAAATAATAAGTATGCTCTACAGTCGCCACAAAACATGTTCATTACGTCTTTTAGTATATTGGGCGAGTTTAAACAAACACGACGAATGAAATGTCAAACGTAAGCCAACCTAGATTCGAGCTAACGGTAAACTTAACGTAAATCAATTGAACTAACTAATCAACCTCTCAAACATCTGTTTCTTTCTTTCACTTGATATTAATCTGGGTTTTTTTTATCGACTTGCAATATACTGGAATTCCAAGGTAGCTTGTTTATAAGAAGTGTCTTAAAACCAGTTTTGGATCGTGTTTTTTTTTTGTGGATCTGTTTGACGTGTTCAGAAATCAGAACAAGTTTACGGAACTGGTATCTAGTCTGACAGACCGATGCGTCATTCTGGAAGTGCGCTTGGCGCCTTTCGTGTTCTTAAGCTTGTATAGAACATGTTTCCTTATTAACGGTCGGAAACGGGGGTGGGAGGGGAGAACGACAGTTGGATTGGTCATAGCTCATATATCTTGGTATTATCATAGGATTTCTTGGAAATTTATATTAAAAAAAATGTATCCTTTTCCGTGCTTAGCTTTAAATTATTGGTTCAATTTCTAGTGGGGCTTTAAATGTGATTACTGTTTGTTTGCGGCCACAATCACACGATCTGTCGCAGTGATCTGGATGCACCCTGGCATGAGAGGAGAGGGAAGAAGGTTCGAATCTTGGTCGCAATCAACGTCTTGCCTGGGTGCACTGAGATTAGTTCCCAACTTTGTGTTTCTCATTCCCTCTCCAAGCTGGTGCGGGTGCATTTCTTCTAAGATACCTTCCAAATACCCACCCCCTATAACTTGCTACGTCAATTTTATTTAAGTTGGTCTTCTGTCGTGGTTGGTCCTGTTACCCTTCGATTACCTATTGTTTGTAAACAAGTAATTAAAAAAATACTCTGTGGAATATTTGAAGGGGAACTTTAAAATTAAAACTAAACTTAAACTTGACCTAAATGTGTATTTATTCTATATTAGAGCATAACCTCTCATTTATGTAATTGTGATGATCATCCACGGAAATGTTTCCCAAACTTTGGCAGGTTGCACACCGCTTTTGGGGCCATAGCCTGACCAACGTGCCCCTTTCGGTTTTTTAAATACCTGCTATATTTTAATGTATAAACAGTCGTTTCAAATTTTTTTAATTTAATAAAGCTTGAGATATATAAAACCAGAACAGAGGCGGAAAAAAGCAAATAAAGTTCTTGACATATCTTTAAAATCTGCGTTAGTGTGTTGATCAGACTTTATTTTATCAAAAAATATTTTATGACTAATAAAACTCTTTGGTGCTTCACGTAATCCTGGGGTTAAGTGTCACAATTTGGGGAAAATTGCTTTACTGTATTCACTAATTTTGAATAAAACTTTAATTCTAGCTACGATAGTAGTTCTCTAATTTTCTACAATCTGTTAATTTAAATATATGTACACGTTTACTAACAAAGTATTATATTATAGATGTTGAACGTTCACTTTCTAAACACAGCAATACATCAATAGGCTACCCTAACTTAACGAACTGTATTCATCGGTACAAACATTACCTTATCACAAATAATAGTCTCATCTGTAATACTTTACTCATGTACCCAAACATACTCAATTCTTCCAGATATTATCTGGAATCGTAACTGGAACAACTCGGCAACAAGAGCAAATTGGAACATGTTTTCGGTCCATATAGGATTTTATTGAAACTTAAATATATATTTAAACTTATCCTTGAATCATTATCATAAAGTGCTATTTATTTTTCTAGACACAGGAAAAACCTTATCTGACAGTCGAATCTTAAAAATCAGCTATGTTCACAGTGGTTTTAAGATACTGTATGCCCGTCTGTCTCTATCTTGAGCTAGAGCTTAAACTATTTTATCGATTGGCCTAAAACTTTGCTTTGCAAACGAAAGCTGTTAAAAGGCTGCGTTCTTTTCATAAATTAAGATGGTGAGCCAGACAAAATGTGGGTGGCTGATGACGTCATTCAAACCGTATTTGGCTGTGTTCATGCGCTTATATTTATAAATTAAAAACGTTATATTTTGAAACTCATATTGTGTATGGTTCTTTCTCTAAATTATTAAAAAAAAACCTAGAGATGGGACATTCGAATCCCTCCAATCCTATGGTATTACAGAGTTTCGAAATACTTAAAAATCTCAAAAAAGTATCTCGAATACAATTTATGAAGGCCTTCATTTAAAATAACAATTTTATGCAAAATTGGTAAATTGAATTTTATAGATATATTTATCGGTAGAAGAAAATCACAGTAAAAAGATTAAATTGTATTAATACAATTAATTTACTAAATAAATGGTATGACATAATCGCTCAAACTTTCTCATATTCTTTATCATAGCTGTGAAGAAAATTTTCAAAAATAGTTTTTTAGTAAACTAGGCCTACTCATAAAAACAAACACATCAACTTGTAATTCACATTACTCACTCTTTATGTATGGATTTTAAACCAAATCGTTTAAATATATTATATAAAATTCAAAATTTCGAAAATGTTATTTTAAACTACCCTAAAATTAATTATTAATTTGTAAAAATAAAAACGTGTTATCATTTATGATTAAAAAACCTTTCACATATTCTCATTTTGAATAATTTAATCTTCAAGGTAATTTCCAAAACATTAGAATTTTCTATAACTTGTAGGTAACTAAATTGCCCTTAAATTAATTTATTTTGAATGAATGAAGCAATAATATTATTGATATGTAAAATAGTCTCCCGATACCAATTTTGAACCAAATTGCTATTTAAAGCCATTTTTTATAGATATTAAAATGTAAAAAGTCATTAGTAAGCGACCCAAAACTAATTTGCCCCCTACCCCCCAAACAAAAAAACAAAAACAAGTATACAACTTTATTTGTCATGCTCATGTTAAACACTTTCCAAATACACATTTCAAATAAAATCGTTACAACCATTCTAAAACAACTCAAATTTAAAAAAATTCACTCCTTAGTAAACAACCCTTTATTGAATTTTAATTCAAAACCCAGTATACAGGGTTATTCGTCATGTCAAACATTCCCAAGATACCCATTTGGAACCATATCGCTAGCGCCATTTATAAAATATTTCCTGTTTTGGAAAAATCACTCATCAGTAAACTACCCATAAATGAGTTTTTACCCCAAAAACAAGTAAACAGTTTTATTATTTTTTTGCCAAATACTACCAAGATATCCATTTGGAACCAAATAGTTTGAGCCATTTGTAAAATATTTCAAGATTTTGAGTAGTCGTTCATCAGTAAACTACCCTTAATTGAAGGGCTAGAGTAAAAAATAATAATAGCATTTTGTGGTATTACCCTATTAAATTTCAATATCAAGTTTGAACAAAATCCATCAAACTTTTTTTGTTCCGTGTCTAGGGGTATTCTGACAAACAGACACGGAAATAGACAGAATTGTAAAATTCTCGTTTTTTGGGTTCGTGTTCGATTAAAATGTAAAAATCTGTCATCTGGATTTTTTCAAGGTCACAATACTTTCTTTCGATATAAGAAAGTAAAAAGTGTTTTCTTTGTGGTTTATGACATAAATATACATGATAAACAAAATATCATTTGTCATTGGCACCAATCCTTAATTTTTTTATTCAAATTCAATTTTGAATAATATTTTCACTTTGCAATAAACATTTTTAAGGATTCGAAATTTGAAAGAAATTTTAAGATTAGGTTTCGAGAAATACAGGATTAGATCCATTTCTAAAAAACAAAAACAAAAAAACTTAATTTGGTGGCTATTTATAAGATGATTAAGAAGACACAAATGTGAATATCATATTTTTAAATTTATTATTGTACGCACTATTATATCCCTTGTTACCACAATTCGAGAAACAAAAAACATAATAGATATAATGGTTTTAATATTTTTTGTTCTTTCAATTATTCAGGAAAAATCCAGACTATACAGTAATCCTGAGGGAATTATTATCAGAAAGGTTAACATTAGTGTATTTAAATTAATTTTTTTTTTAGCACCGCGTCTTACTATCCGTTAGGGCTATACGCTCTTTCAACCAATGTTTGCAATAAAAATCTTTTCTACATATCAGTTATCACTACTCCTACGCTGGATAGATATAATCTTCTGGCTGCTTGCTGCCTTCGTGTGAACGGCAAGTTGTCTTCGCGACTGCATGTGTGAAAAGCGCAGTGCATTGCTAGAAAGAGGTAATGCACGACTAGATTTATGAGAGGTCAGCATTGGCTTCCAAGGGGGCTCAATATACGTCTGTTGAGCTAGTAAAAAAATAAAAAATAAACACGAGTACAAAAAAACAAAAATGTACTGAAACACAAAAAAAAGTATTTTAAAAGATTTTGTTTTTATGTTAAATTAATTTGTAAAAATAAATCTACTTTCGGAAAACTCTTTTTATTCATTAGGTTTTCCTACTTCACAGAAATAAGCAATAGTAACTAAAATTATTACTCTCGTGAAGCCATGTGATCTTTGATCAAATTTAACTGATAAAGAAAATATATTTTTATTTTTTGTTAGGATATCATCTTATCGTGTTCATCCTAGCACTTGTATCAGAGAGTGTGTTTTTTCACCCGTTCGTATAAGAGGCTACGGATATGTAATTTCTCTAATAGGATAGGGATGAGGACGGTATTATTTAGGAAAATGTAGCCACTCTTACGTGGAGAGAGAGTGGGAAACCATTTAGGATAAACCATCTCAGTACATCCAGTCGAGATTTGAACTCAGATCTCTCCATTACCAACAAACCAAACTAAAATAAGCTTGACATTTAGATTGGAGGAGGGTTGAACACGAAGAGAGATTAAAACATACACGTTATAGCCCCTTTTTAATATGATTTAAAAAAAAGGACAGCTTGGGACCATACAGATGGTGCAAGAAAGACATAAAATGACAGAACAGAATGTCAGTGTAGGCAAGCAGTTTCTTTATAGTACATTGAGTAGAAAAAAAAGAACGATTAAGATTGCAGGAGTCCAACCAATGTAGAAGTTAAGATCAATAAACCAAGAATTCAAGTAGTAAAGAAACATTAGTTAACAATATTAAGTTTAGGAAACTGTTCATCCTGTTTGCTGAAGTTCTGTCTATCGTCAAACGGGGATGGTTTTGTTTTTAAAATAAGTCATTATTTATAAGTAGTTGAAAACTAGTTATAATAGAATAAACAATATAGAGAAATAGTCCAAAATGAAGTACAAACTTCAACGGCCTAGATAAAGAAGACCGGGCAATATAAAGGAAGTATTGTAGGTACATAAATAATATATTAACTTGATTAAATTTATATTGACAGTAACAAAGTAACAGAAACAAAATGTAAATCTACATTTAATTGCCATCTAATTCCCTCTAATATTATATCAGAACTAAAGAACATTATTATATTCCCAAACATATTTTTAGTTACCTAGAGCAAAACGAAATAACAAGGCATACAGACAGACTAATTGCTAGTTAATATTTTTTAAAATGACACATGTCACTATTCTTACAAAAAAGTTAAAAGTTGTATCAAGTTAAATTTTTTTACAAGTTCAAAGGGACAAAAAACAACATTAGTGTGTTTGATGGACATTCTCACATAAACAAAGTCGCTAACAAAAAAAGTCCTTATCTGAAATCATAACATAAGGTCATATTATATTACTGCAATAAATTTCTTTACCAAAAAAAAGTGATATAAATAATAAAATATGAATCCAAAAGTTGATTTTGACTGAAAGATTCCAAATACTAACAAGTATTATTTTATTAATTATAGGCCAAAACACGATCTAGTAGAATTAAAGTTTTTTACATGCATAAATTATTCTTACATATTATATAAATTACAAGCTAACGAATTAGCTCCTCCTTGAATTAAATCTCCACCAAGAGTGTTGTTTTTTTTACATTGCCACTCCAGGGGTATTAAATACAATGGTTGCCTCAGAGAAGGTAAGGGGAACAAATATAGGTAACAAGGGTAGGAATCGTACGGCGATTCTACAAAACAGGCTGCCACGTAATCCAAATCGAACATCTAAAACATTCTGGGTCAGAATGTGACGTAATCCCATCCTTCTCGAACATTGGAGAACTGCTATGAAATGGCGCGTTTTTCCGATTCCTCTTTAGCTCGCCAGTCAAAAATCAACTCTTGCTGAGTGTGCTTGGATCGTCTTTAGGTCGAGTGGTCGTAGAGAGAGGGATTGAATAGAGTACATGGTGAATGGCAACTTAAGATGAGGTTTCCTGTTTAGTATTATTTTTTATATTTGTTATTCATTGTATATTTAATTCTACAAAGTGATACTGCTACTAAAAACAAGTTTATACCACTAATACATTATATTTCACACAAATTGTCAGCGAATCAAATCAGCAAAGTAACGAACGGTTAAAGTTTATCTTTTGTTGTAAAGTGAAGTTAACAACAATTTACTGGGACACTCCAACTTTTTAATTTCTTTGCACGCGTCTCTCCCTAATCCCGGACCGTGGATTCCTGAGATTGTGCCACTTCTCCCGTCAATATCGGAAGTTCTTGTTTAATTGAACCTTGTCTGTGTGTTGCCGGCGATCATCAGAGAACAATGGAGTCACGAGATGAAACCGCATGAGTCTCCAATCTACTCTAAGATGAGGTCCCTAGAGGACGTAGTGGAGACGATAGGGAACAAGTTCAGATCTAAGAAAGTCATCAATGGAAGCCTCACACGTTTGCCTACAATACATTTTTCATTGGAAGAACCTAATCTGACTTCTATAAAAGTTACTATATTCACTTCCACGTATTAATACTTCAGGTGATGTAATCTACAGCTGTCACTTAATCTGACTTCTATAAAAGTTACTATATTCACTTCCACGTATTAATTAATACTTCAGGTGATGTAATCTACAGCTGTCACTTTTGATAAATATTGTCAATAAGTATTAAATAACACTAATAATAAGAGTATAATAAAATGTTATCAATGCTAGCAGAAAAAAAAAGTGTGTGTTTTTAAAAAGTTCCTTCATACCAAAATCCAAGTGCATCTTAGTTGTTTGGCAGAAAGAAAGGGTTTGAAAAAACGAACTTTCTTTGCGGTCAACTTTGATGATATTTTACCAAATTAATAGTTTTTTATACCTATAAAACTGATAGCGGCAAATCACATCACTTTACTTATGAATATATGAAAATATTTTGAGGTGGAAGTATAGGGGACACAAGAAAAAAAAAATCTCTGGTAGAAACATAGAGTTTAATTTTCTTACCATAGTGATACCAACAGTCTTTGAAAATCTGTTAAGGGTGTCCTGGAATTTAATACCAACTTTTTCTCTTCAATTAAAAAGCTTCTCATCTAATGCCGCTATGCTCATGACAGATATTCAACAACTGTTTATATCACCATGTGAAGGAAATTAAACTCTTTATGTTCTTACTGTAGCAATATTGTTATTTACTTTGGCCAAAAGAATGTTTTGATATAAAACTGAAAAAACAATTAACTTAACTCGCTTACCCTATACTCTCACCTTAAGTAGCTTTAGTAACCGACAGATACTGTCAATTCTACCGGAATCCTACTACTTGGTGTCATCCCTGGTGTTTATTTGATTATGTAACGCTATGAAATTCAAGGTACTAATTTAGGATTAGCGTAGAGTAGCACAGCAAACAAATATTCAGAATGGATCTTAATAAACTTAATTAGGCAGAACTGTGGCTTTGGAAGGTGGGTGACTTGTTGATCAATGATGGTTCCATCCATTGTAACCGAATGATTATATATATATGTTTGATACGTGTGTGTGTGTGTGTGTGTGTATACGAGAGAGACCCGCATCGGTGGGCACGCGGTATAAATGTACGGCTCATTTAGTCTACTTTGCCGGTTGGTTTGGAGTCCTAATTTTGGCTGGTTGTACCAAGGAAGGTTTTATCCCTAAAATGTTGCCCACTCCCCCCTCTACGCAAATGCGGCTACATTTCCTCTAAAGTTTACCTTCTTTATCAGTACCCCGTTAGCGTAATTTATGCGTGTAACCCAAATGGTTAATAAGATGCGGTAAATATATTGGCAAGAGGTAGTTCATCTGGTGGTTTGGATTTAACTTAAAGGAAGGAAAACATTTCTGTTTTAATTTAAAGTTCTCATCAAGCTTTGCTCGTAGGAAGGAGAAAGGACGCATAGAAACCTGAATTTGAAGGGCAAACTGTCAAAAAAAGCATATATTTTTTGTGCATGATTTATTTCTGAATTAAAGGAAATAAATTTTTCAAAATACAATATACAACTTAAAAAGGTGTTTACAACGCAAACAAATGAAATATAAGGAATATAATTTTTTTCACTTTTGACATATTCGATTTATTTGTTAATAATTGCTTGCGGACCTCATAAAAAGAGGTTGTGGGATGTTATTTTTCCAGATCTGGGCTAGACCCTCTATAAGGCCTAAACTACAGAGAATGTATTATAATCGTAGACATATCCACTGCAAGACTTTTACTTTGAAGTATGTTTCTTATTCTTGTTATTTTTCAAAAGAACCAACTCCACGATGCTTGTCCTCGCTAGACGTTCTCAGTCGATTTGAAAGGCGAGAGAATTAGTAGAGGAGGATGGAAGAGGGAATACTTTACTCTTTTAAGGTCTCCGCCATGCCAAGGCAATAGTAATAAATAACGTTTTGCAACTCTCGGGTTAACTGATATTGAAATCGGGACTGTCCGGTTTGATGTCGTCCCCTCTCCCCCCCTATGATTGACCACTCTCCTTGCTCACGGCGGTTCACATAGGCAGAAAGTCGTTGGGCGGGGCTGCGTTATTCGCAAGTGGAACAGGTAAAAGACTATCGGCGCTCGCTCATTCACTTTCGCTTTTTCCCTCCCACTGCATCTCTCACCCTTTCCTCGGGGCAGACATCGCGTGTCGCTGTGATACCACAGAAGAGTTGGCCGCGGTGCAACGCGGGATTGCAACGGTTGGAGAGCCGTTTATATAGTCAAGATTCAGACGTCAGCCAATCCCCCATTTGATCTGAACTGCTTGTTGGGCCATCTAATCGAATAAAGGAGGCCCGACACTTTAGCTCAGTCGGTAACGTGTCTGTCTACTGGGCTAATAGCAGAAAAAATTATTGGAGAAATGTGGGTTTGTTTCCCCGCTCACAGTAATGAATTAAACGGCCAGGGGACGGGGGGAGCCTGAATGTTGTGTCTGGTCTAGATTTAAGTTAGTTTATAAGTCGTGTGCTGGTGTAATCAGTTGGTTCATTAAGTTCACATTAAATACCTCAAATAAATGTAAATGAAATGGTAAGGGAGATGCAGTTGATAAAAAATAACTTCTTTAGTGCCATTGTTAGCGACTGAAATTAATTAACTGTAAACGAAATTGGAGGAAGTTTAAAAGGAATATCCCAATATTTGTCTCGCTAAATAGCGGGAAACCATATTATGAAGAGGGGGACTATCTCCGGAGTTTGAACCTTTCCTGTGTCAGGGTCAAGCAAACTATTGCATATCCTTACATTATGCACTGGGAGATGTATAACGGAGTACTCAAAATCGCTCCTCAACTATAGATCCCCATTGACTCAGGTAGGGTTGGCAGACCAACTTGGTAAAGTAGAAAACTAGCCCAACTTAAGAGTCCTAGCCTCATGTCATTCTATCCATTTCCTCGGATGTTCATCCATCCACTAGCCTCAATGCTCTATAAGAAAACTCACTTTAGTTTTACTCCACTACAATGGCCTCGCAGAACTATCCCTGCTACAATGCCCCTCGCAAAACTCAGTTTATCTTATCGCTGCTACAATATTCTCCCCAAAACTCAGTTTATCTTATCGCTGCTGCTATATCCTTCACAAAATTCAGCTTATCTTATCCCTGCTACAATATTCTCCCCAAAACTCAGTTTATCTTATCCCTGATACAACATTCTCCCCAAAACTCAGTTTATCTTATCGCTGCTACAATATTCTCCCCAAAACTCAGTTTATCTTATCCCTGCTGCATTGCTGTCCACAGCTAATGGCCTCTCATTGTCAGTGACCAACACAACACGCCCACTACGATGATTTCAAACGGTCATACTGTGAATATGTACACCTAGATGTCATCCGACTTCATCCTTCAGCGACTCTCAGTTCTGGCGGCGACCGTAAAAGAGTGACTGTGATTGAAGAAACAAGCAATAATAGATGGAGTAGGCCTACACCACTTTCTCTTCTGTCTCCTTCGCTTGATTCTCGGATCACGTTTCTTTGCAAATCATCTTCTAACTATCGCTTGTACGCGTTTGTCTTTGTCCTTGTCTTATCTTATATATAGGACTAAACATCTCCAAGATAAAATAAGGGTGTAATGCATTTTCTGGTCTGAAATTTTATTTTATTTTATTTATTTGAGGTATTTAATTTACACTTTCTGAACCTACTGATTATATCAGCACACGAGAATTTCTATGAGCGAGAGTGAAAAGGCCTACCACTTTTGCCGGGAACGGTATTTTCACACATCTTCAAGGGTTCTTTTACGTGCCACAATCGAGATGGAGCCATCGGCTTTACTTCCCCTCCGAAAGAAGTTGTGCTAGGGATTTTTTTTATCACTTAACCAACGACGAAAATCTAGTCCTGCCTGAGGTGAGCACTTTACCCCAAAACCACCGATGTCTACCTGGGCAGTATTAAAAGATTGTGATTTATTTTCAAACTCGACCATCCTAATCACTTTTCTTTGTTTGGAAGATGATATATGGGATAGGACCGAGGG
>CABFWB010005612.1:0-10342 GCA_902151455.1 Timema bartmani | reverse complement strand
TTAAACAACTGAATACGTCAAATCTTAACTAAAGCATTTATTCAACTGTTTTATTCCAAGAAGATGAATTCTTATGTGTTTCGCGATGTTTCTAAATACGAATGGGAGGCCGGGCGAACAAAATAGGGACAATTTTAAGGCAAACTACGCCCTACAACTGCTTGTGGGCTCTGATTGCTTTCTATTCACTGATACGATATAATTTATTTCCACCCCTTGTTTAAAAACTAGATATCTAATATTTATATTATATACCACCAAATCTTCAGCCCATTCCTGTTAAAATAAATACGAATATCTCCTTGCTTACATAATACACTATTCCTTTATTGTTTTCGAGCAGCAAGAAGGTGGAAGAGACTTATGTTGACTCACAACTTATTACTATAAGTTATTAGATATGATGCGTGTCAGATACAGTCAAATTTTCATTAAAAAACATTTAATGAAATACAAACAGTTTTTGCTGCCAACATCGATAACATTTTACTATATTAATAGTGTTATTGTACAGGTATTGATAATATCTATCAAAAATTACAGTAGCAGATAACATTATTATGAGACTTGACGTTTGAATTACGTGAAAGAAGATCCAGTGATGTTTCTAGATGTAAGCTAAGGAAGGTTCTTCTTATGGAAATTGGACTGCAACTAATCTTTTGTACTATGCAAACTTTTGTCACGTCTTACTACCCGTCTGCGCTATGCACATTAAAATCACGCTTGATGGGTACGGCTAAGGATGCAATAATTTAGATGAAATGTACTTCCAATCGTGTGGAGTGAAAGTGAGAATACATTTAAGGAAGTTCATCACAGGATTGTTCCTAGTATACCTTCCCTAAATGCCACGACTGCCCCCTTTCTTATGTTATTATTTAAAATGTTTACATTTCCCATGTTTTAAAAGCGATTTTATCTGCATCCTTCTGTTGAATAATCTTGGACAGTACAATTTTCATAGGAAAAACCTTATCTGACATCTAGAAAAGCTACTAGATCTACTTTCACGTATTCATACGTCAAGTCATGTGATCTGCTGCTGTCACTTTTGATAGCTAATATCATTACCAATAAAATAACACTAAACATATCAATGTCATCAATATTGAGCAAACCGCTTCGGTGGCCGCGTAGTCTAAGGTGCTACTATCGCAGTAGATTAGATTGCTGATGACTGGGAGATCGAGCTTCAAATCTCGGTCGGGTTTACTGAGGGTGGTTTTTTCAAAATGGGTTTCCACTGTTCCGCCGCGCAAATGGGGTTAGACTTCCTCTAAATATAGACTTAATAATCCCTAGAACCATAAGCGTAATTAGTAGATATGCGTACAACCTAAATGGGTAGCAAGACGCGGTGCTGAAAAAAAAGTTAAGCGCAGAAAAAATTAATTCCAAAAGCTGCTTTAAATATCCATTCATGATAAAATCAAGGCATAGATAGCGTCCAAACTGATGAAACCGCAACAAACTATGTCGGACGCCATTTGACTACATTTTTGGGTTCTAAATAAGTTTCCCCTCAGTTTGCAAACACCAAATAAATGCACTCGGTTGCAGAAAGTATTTTCTATGCTTATTATTTATTGATAAACCACGAAACATAATAATTGCCATTGCTGCCATTTCCTTTATGGCTGGCCTCAAGTTGAAGTAACATAAACTTGTCCGATATTGGGACTACTTGACTTGGGGATGTATAATAATAATCTTTACAATTTTGCATGAGAGATTATCAACTATCATAATTGGTTCTCAGAATGAACTATATATATAGTCTACGTATTGAGTTTTCTAAAATACTAGTGGGTCGTCGCAGCGATGGCTGCAGATTATTGCACTAAAATGTATTTTAAACTTTTTATTGGGAAAGGATCTATATAATAAGCCCTCACTCACTTTCTAGTTAAAAGTTTATTCGTCAAAGGCTATCAACTTTACTTAGATATTTAGTTTTCGGAGTGTAGTTTGAATCAAAACGTATATTTTGCCCCTTCATGCCCCGACGAGAACTCTAAAATGACCCCTCTCCCAGATTTATATCTATACGTTGCACAAACCACTCAAGTAACGATTGAGCTGATATTATTTTTAAACAAAGACAAATATTTTATTTATCAATATACAGCTATAGACAAATCATGGTTTCCATGGTGATGTAAACAAAGAATTATTGTACAGATGAACCACTGCCCAAGCAGAAGAAGAATTTGGAAAATTCGCTAGGAAGATTGGGTTTTAGTTTTAGGCCACTATTTTTACCGGCATCCTGATTCCCTACGTTTGTCAAAATCTGTTCAGTCATTTTCTCGTAATTTTTATTTTTGGAAACGGGCTTAGAAAATAATAAATATTAAGATATATGTTAGAGACAGGCCCGGATTAACAATTTTGGGGACGCTGTGCCAAGTAGAACTTGGGGCCCTTAAAAGTTAGTTCACCAATTAATGATTATGAATCTTACATATTCATAATACATGGATAATTTTATTTAGAGACAAACTTTTTTTTTTGCAAACGTTTATCAATCATGGTGAGTACCGTGAGTTTTGTTATTAACATATTTATCTTTTAACTGGCCTTAAATTATATTAAATGATAGACAAATGTTTTTAGATTAGTTTGGGATACATATCACGAAAAATTCAAACATATTTAAATATAATATTATTACAAAATAAATATAAAGTCAAAGTGATTCATTTGCCAGTTGGGTGGGGGCCCCTAATCTTCGGGGCCCTGTGCGTGGCACACTTTGCACATGCCTACATCTGGGCCTGGCTAGAGAGAGTGATAAAATGTGATAGTGAAAATGAGAGTGTAAGAGAGTGTAAGTGTTTGAATGTGTGATTGTATAAGTGTGTGGGTGGATGTGAAAATGAGAGTGTGAGTGTGAAAATGATTTTGAGTGTGAGGTGTGAGAAAGTGAGCGTAAGAGACTGAGAATAGCAATTGAGAGAGCTTGAGTCAATGTGGGTGCTGATAATGAGAGTGTGTGTATGTGTTAGAGAGAGAAATACTGGGATAAGAGAAAAAGTGTGTGTGAGATAGAGAAAGAAAGCTTGTAAAATGTTGGGAGGGATAGTAATATTATGTGAAAGAAAGAAAATGTGAGGGCATGTGAGAGAGGGTTTGAGAGAGAGAGTTAGAGGGAGAGATAAGTTTAGAGAGAGAAAATTAGATTTAGAAAGAGTTAGAGCGAGAGTTTAAGAGAAAGAGTGTTTGAGAGAAAGTTAGAAACAGAAAATGAAAGAGTGAGTTAGAGGGAGTTTGAGAGATAAGAGCGTTTGAGAGAAGGCTTAAGAGAGAGAGTACAATAAATATAATGTGAGAGAAATTGTGTGATAAAGAGTGTATGTGTGGTTAGAGAGTGTGTGAGAGAGAGAATGAGAAGATTATATTAGAGAGAGTGTTAGAGTGTGTGTGTGTGAGTGAGAGAGAGAGGGAGGGAATGTGAGAGAGTCTGATAGAGAGAGAGAATGTGAAAATATAGATGTGGTACTCAAATATTACAGTACTTTGAAATATCATTCCCTCAAAATTAAATATCAACATCAAAACTAAGCGGTAAAATTAAAACAAAGCTTAACTTATGTATTTGTATTGTGTTAATATTGGCTAAAATGAACATCAAAACCCATCAAATGAAAAAAAAATTAACACCAAAACTTATACTTAGATTATTAAAATGGCTCTTTTTCTTAAACATTATTCAAGATCATATAATACACACCAAAACATTTTAATTTAAAAAATCATTTTATCATGCGCGAAACAAAACGTAGACAATATTCTCACGAACTTAACAACTTAATCTTTCAATTTTCGAGCTATGCTTAATATTATTGATTTAAATGCCAATTAACGATAACAACATTCCAATAAAAAGTGTTTCCCCAGTCAAGGCTTCTTAATTTAGCTGTGTTATGACCAGAATCCAAAGAGAAATATTCATCCAAAGAGAAATTGTGATTTGTTCGGACCAACAAATAAAGATTGAGCTATAATTTTTTTAGCCACAAAGATATATTTTATTTATATATTTACAGCCATGCAGAAAATAACGGTTTCCATGGTGACTAAACAAAGAATAAAAAACTGAAAATTCTCTGCGAAAATCGGGTTTTCGTGGAAAACTACTATTTTCCCCGACATCCTGGACTCTTAACCGTTAAAACGGGTGGTCGTTTGTTAAAATCTGTTCAGTAAGTTCCTCGTAATTTCTATTACCGGAAAAGGGCTTATCAAATGATATACAAGGATATTACAGTATGGATATGTAATAATTATTAAGATTGTTTTTTGCTTACTGATGCATTAAATACGATTATATTTATTTTTCATCACTATTAATAATTATTCTTAGAATGCTTTTTTTTTTGCTTGCTCAACACAGTAATTATTCACTATCTCATTAAGAGTCAGAGTAGAGGTGAGATTTGAGAGAATATGCCACCCGCTCTACCATGGAAAGAAGATGGAAATTCGCATACAAAATCACACTTGGGAACACCCTCCGGCCGGGATTAGAACACAGTCCTCCCCAACAACGATGACCAAGTACAATGAGAGTCTGTGGAATGCTTGGTCACCGCTCTGGGTATTATTATTATTACTATTATTAATAAGAAAAATATATCACGTTTGTTTGGTAAAATGCTCGCGTAGGGCCTAAATGTAACGGGCTAGGTTCTGATTGAATACTTATTAGGTGTCGGGTACAAATAATTTAATTTTTAAAAATGTATTTGTCACCACGTCTTATTACCTGTTCAGGCTATAAGAATATATATAAATTACTCTAATGGGGTAGGAATGAGGAAGGAAGCATTTAATAGGTAATCTACTCGCATTAGCGTGGAAGGAGAGCGGGGAACTATCTAGAAAAAAACCACCCTCAGTAAACCCAACCTGGATTCGAGCCCCGATTCCTCGTTGTACACATATATTTTAAAGGTTTAATATATATCTATAAGTTTATGATCAGGCGGACTAAGGCGTTAAGTTCTCTGGTATAGTTTTATGTTGACGAGGTGGTTGGGCTTCTAATCCCATTTGGGTTGACTGAGGATTTTTTTTTCTGAAATTGTTTACCACTTTCCCTTGATAAAAATACGAATACATTTCATTAAAGTTCTACTGTCCTCATATTTTATGTAGTTAAATCCGGATATCCCAGACGGGTAGCAGATGCGTCGCAATAAATAAAAAAAAGTCTAATAAAAACTGTTAATGTATTTTTGATGAAATAATTACATCGAATGATGAACTATCATGTGACGTTTTCCCAGAGGAGTGGTTTTTTTTCTCTCCAAACCGCCTGACCGGCTGCGTGGCTGGCTCGACATAATGTTGTCTGTTGACGAACCTGATGTGCTCGCTGTACCAGCCGGGTCCAACGGCCGACCTACTCCTCCTGCCTGACTCACACTGTTTGAACCGAGGCGTGTGTTTAACCGACATTCCTGCAAGACAGGTGAGGGGGCTCCCTACCTAGCTTCGACCCTCGCAGCTCTGAATGGCGACCCGAGGGTTGCTAGGTACCTTACCGCCATCGCAGGGGTGGCCAGAACCCATCTTTTAATCCAGGGTATACAGTCCTATTTCCATAAGGAAGGGCCTTATTTGGCAGCTAGAAAAGTTACAAGATCTACTCTTTCGTATTCACACGTCAAACCATGTTATGTATGGCTGTCACTTTTGATAGATATTATCATTATCGATAAAATAACACTAATAATATAGAGTAAAATGTTATCATTCTGGCCACAAAAAAATATGTTTGTGGTTTTAAAGGGTTTTCAAAGGTTTTTTTGTTTGTTTGTGGTTTTTTAAAGGGTACCTATATCCTATTACCATACCATGCTACACAAGGTTCTAGCAGGAGACGATTTAACCTAAGGCAGCACTTCCAGCCTGATGCCAGTAGAGATAGGCCCCCAGGTCGTGGAATTAATCTCCTCCCTCTCGCCCTCTATTTTTTGGTGTGCACTGTGTCTTATAACCCGTCCGTACTTTCACCATATTTACACTAAAGAGAAACGGACGAGAGAAGTAGGATTACAAACTTGCGTGAATGGAGGGTCGGAAGCCATTCATTAAAAACCACCTAAGTACATACAACTGAGATTCAAACTCCCTCTTTCTTCTTTCCACGCTGGCGCGCCACTGAAATTATTAGATACAACAGTTCTTAACAAACAACACCATCAAGTTTAATTCATCTTCCAGAGTTTAAAAGTGAAAAGAAAAATGTGGATCTTTTCAATAGTTTGTTGGCGTCGTCGTGCACTTTTTTTCAACACAGGGTTATTTTACACACGAGTTAACCTAAATGCGCGCCACCATCGGGAAATGAAACTGGGAATGTTTATTTTTTTGTTCGGCAAGACTAGAGAGGCTCCACTCTACCAAGGAGAAGAACAAGACAAATAATTATTATTTATGTAAATCGTGTTTTGAAAATAACTTTCTTTTATCCTCTATAAGTTGATTGCTTTTCTTGTTGATTTAATTCGTGAGTTATTTAACATCTTTTCTATTCATTGGATTGTGAAAGGGGGATGGGTAAGATGGGTTCAGAAAATAGCATTGGTTATTTTACATCATTAATGGCCTAGGTTTAGCCAGATTTTCTTACAAATAGCCTCCTTCCAGATGGTTCCTCACAAGAAAATCGGGTTTTTACTGAGACGCAGAGGTTGCAACAAATACAGGTTTCACGTGGCTTCTACGGGTGACCCCTATCTTACCCCCACTACCTCCCTGAAGACTTTAATTGAATATCAAAGAGATTCTATGACAAAACGACTCCAAATATCATAAAACCATTGGTGACGTGGTGATCTAGGGGTAAGGTGTTCAATCCTCGGTCCCGGCACAGATTTAACTGATTGCCAAATCCTTCCTTCACCTCTGACAATATGTGTATTAATCATAACGTGTGATTGTGTGGAATGCCAGGCCTCCACCGTGGTTCGGATTCCACGTTAAACTGTAAGTCCTCCATTTCATCTCGCAATCGCCCTACCATTGCACATTAGCGTAAGTGCGTATAACCCGAACGGGTAGTAAGACGCAGTGCTAATAATAATAATAATAATAGCATTGAACCATAATAGTAATTATGTTGGTTAATTAGTCAATTTTTTTAAAGATCTTAGTATTAGGTAAAATATTTCTCTATTTATTTATTCATAATTATTAGCTTTATCTAAATAACTATTTTCTAAAAACACTAAACATTTGTTGGAATGCACCCTTAGGTCCATTGTGCCCTAGGCGACCGCCATATTCTTGAAGACAAGTTAAATCGTTGAATTAGACCTAATGTGCTCTGTTTTATGGTGATCCGATGATTCAACACAATGGGCGATTTGAAACTCTGTACAACACTAAGGGCCAGTTCCATAGTCAGATTTAGTACGCCTCAAGTGCAGCGCTATACTAAATACAGGACGTCACTTACCTGAAATTGAATGAAATGGGCCAGTTTCATATGCGAAACTGGCCCATTCCATTTTGGTCTAGGTAGGTGTCGTCCTGTATTTAGTATCGACTCGCACTTTAGGCGTACTAAATCTGACTATGGAACTGGCCCTAATACAAGCCTTTTTCGCTAGTGAATGTATGTCCGCAGACGTCACTCTATGTTGATAGAGGGCGCTGTTGGGCTGTGCGTCAAATGGCTGTTTTTTTGCCGTCGTCATTCTTAATGCGGACTTAGTATGTGTAACATGGAGCATTTCACGGATTCTGGGATGGCTAACAAACATCTAGCGTATGGGGCTACCAATGGAAATGGAAGAGCTACTGTAAGATTGTACCGTGAACGGTATTCTAACAGACGTGTGCCAAACCACCAAACATTAGTGCGTTTGCACCGGCAATTGTGTGAAACTGGAACATTCCATGTATACACCGCTGTAAACTGCTCTTAATAAAAATGTTGTTCCACACACTCTGCCTTTCATTTATGTATCAACAACACCCCTAGCACCTAATGGTAATGTCTGCGGACATGTATTCATCAACGAAAAAGGTTTGTTTTAAGTTTCCCGTGAAAGTTTATACCGAGAGTTTCAATCAAACTGTATGTACATTACAAGGTAATCCCTTTTATTATTATTTTTATTAAGTAAGCTATATTTTGAACTGATTAAATCCGCACGTGATTTACACACTAACCTAGTTCTATAACACACACAACAGCCTGTCTCCAGGCTGTCCATTCATCACTGTGAAAGAGAAAATCTCATTTCACCAGTGATACATTTTTTGGCCACGTTAGGGATCGAAACCTAGACCCTTGGCTCAGCAGGCAGACATGCTACCGACTGGGCTAGGGTGTCAAACGACATTAGAAATAAGGAACATAAATAATATCACATAGAACTTGACGGTTGACACCCCTCGTTCAACTGTTGAATGAATCCCTTCTTGCATAATAATTGTCTATCCTCCCTCCACTAGTTCAAGACTATAGACGCTGTGTTGACACCCCTCGTTCAACTGTTGAATGATTCCTCCTCCCTTGCATGATTGCCTGCCCTAGTCTCCCCCCCTAACAAGATTGTACCAGTACAGGGTACTGTGAAACGACTGTCTTAGGAAGATCCTGCACCAATCATCATCATCATCATCATCATCATTTCAGAGTTAGTCCAACTACAGTAACGAGGCGTTTCCTTTCCAACCAACATCAATATGTACACAGTGTTTCACGACATTATTCTGATTTGATTTAAAATAACCCGCCCCGTTGGGCACGAAGACAAAGGCGTTGGTCTAGTCTTGTCGGGCCTGCTGGTGACGAGGAGGTCGGGGCTCCAATCCTGGTCTGGTGCACTGAGGTAGTTTTTACTTAATGTTTTCGCGGACCCTCCCTTTCCCGTTCATATCGTTATATTTGTGAATAACCAGGCCGGATATTAAGATACGGCACATGTACAATATCTAAACCCTTGAATATATAGACTACAATATAAACCTATGTAGGAACAAAATATGATTTTTTTGGTTAAATGTTGAGGATTAAACACCACCTGCTGAAGGATCTCACATGTTTCTATTTTTGTTTTATTTTAATAAAATATCATAAAATGAATGTCCTAATAAAGAATTTAAAGTCAGCTTTCTCTCCTATTAAATACCTCCCCCCCCCTTTTTTAGTTGGTCTTACTGCCCATTTGGCTTGTCTAAAACATACACTAATTTTAATCAAATGCACCAGCATTCGCTTGAAGGCTGTGAAACCATGTATACAAATTACTCACAGTACACCTAACAAGGGTCTTCAACCCCAGCCTCCATTGCTGCTACCTAACGAACCAAGACGACAACAGGTAACTTTGATGAAATGCACCAGCGTATAGTTGGAAGGGAAATTGGAAACCATATTATTGGACTAGGAGGAACGGATGGTTTTCCCGCCTGTGGATCGAACCCACATTCTCCTAGGTCAAAATCAAACACGCTATGTAATCTATATCTACGGTGGGAGTGTAGGTAGGTACAGCTAGCAGAAGGTTCTTTATTGCAAATATTGCCTGGAAGTAACTAGTGTAAATTTATTAGGAAATAATTACAATTCACTTAGTTTTTCTATCGTAGCGCATATCTAACTGGAAGGAACATTAAAACCATGTTCGGTCGCCTTAAGGAGGGAATCCACTATGAACAGCCAGCACGGCACGGCCAAAACGTTTGTAGAAACTCTTGGCAATTACCGGTTGCTACAGAGAGTTCATCCAAAGAGGAGTTAATGGTATTGGGTGCAGTTTGTGTGGAGGAGGAAAAGCGTGAAAAAAAAATCCGCCGTAAACACATGTTCTGGATGCATTTCATATTTCAGAAGAGGAGGGAATATAGCGAACTGTAAAAAAAGATTACCTGTCAAGTCATCAAAATTTTCTGATATTTGTTGCTATGCGTTGTCCTTCTTTCTGTTGTCGTGGTAGCTGGGATCAGATACATAATATATGAATGGAACTCTTATCACTGCTTCTAAACTCAAAAACAAAAAAACACAAAATATAAAAAAAATAGCTATACCTCCTCGTGGCCACAGACGCACCCGGCCATTTGAGGCCAACGGAAAATATTCCCCGAGAAGCATTCAGGCCGTGACGTTGCGTTGCTGTCCGTTGCCATGCCGTGCTGGCTGTTCATAGTGGGTTTCTTACTCTATGTGTAGATTATCAGCCGCTCTGGTGGCACAGAAAGTTGCCCAGTGTAGTACCTTGGAGGTTGTCTACACGTCACTACTTAGTACGACCGATGAGGACACTTTTGACCTTGAGAGAGTGTGTATTGTGATGATTCTATCAAAACAATTTTG
>CABFWB010005611.1:20923-42930 GCA_902151455.1 Timema bartmani | reverse complement strand
CACCTACTTGGAGGAGTATAATAGATAATAGACCTGTGGGTAGATATGAATCCGACTCCACCAATCTTTTTTCTTTTATTAGGTTAGCCTTGTTTATGTTAGGTTAGGTTAGTCTATGTTAGATTAGCTTAGCATTTTGTTGTGTCTTACTATCCAGAACTTACTGTTTTTCACTCAGCTTGAGAAAACATTTACAATCATCCTAAATGGAGCGCCACAACAGCAGGGTTTGAGTAATTACACCAATACACCTTGTTTACGATTCCTAAAAAGGAATTCGTGGCCCATCTATAATGTGGAATTAACGATACCCTTTTAAACGCAGGTGAACTCATGGCCCAACTGTAATACGTCCAACTTTTTAAGCTACTGATGATGGTGTAATGCACCTATACTTACGTTCAACTTTTTAAGCTACTGATGATGGTGTAATGCACCTATTCTAGTCAATTCAACGGACCATCTGCCAACTTAATTAAGAATGCATGGAAAAAATTTGATAAGGAATAAGCATATATATTTACTTGCATTTAGCTTTTAAATTTAATAACGTGGATCCAAAGATTACCTTGTCAATTTACTTAAACATCTCCCTTATCAACAAATTTTACAGAATAATCAACCCGATTCGTTGGTGGTCGACACTCTCTCGGTAGACGGGATTTCCGTGGATGAGGATATAAGGTTACGAATTTCGGTTGTGTGTACTGATAATGATTTTTACTAAATGGTTTTAGACTTTGCCTGTATGCAAATTTTAGTACACTTCTTCTAAATTCAACTTCCTCACCCTTAAAACATTAGTCTAATATATTCATATGTATACAACCCAAACGGGTTGTGGGACGCGGTGACAAACACAATACAAAAAACACAACAAAATAGTAGCTATGAATAGATTTTATAAAGACCCGCTTTGGTGGTAGAATGGTCTAAACTCTAAGGCGATACTCTCACAGTAGACTAGACTGCCAATTACGGGGAGATTGAGGCTCGAAACTAGGTCGGGTGTACTGAGGTATTTTCAAAATGCTCTTCCACTTTCCCTCCACTGAAATGTGGGTACAATTCTACTAAATATTACCTTCCTAATCCCTTAAACCACTAGCGTGTTTAGTACATAAGCGTTCAACCCGAGTGGGTAGTAAAACGTGATGCTAAAATAAATCTATTTTATTGTTCACTACTAAAGCTTCGCTATTTAATATATTATTGATAGGAGTCTAAGATAGTCTACCTTTCTAACATATCTGCTAAGCAGGTACTCTAGCCATGAAAATTGAGGCACTACCTGCCAAACTCTTAAGAAAAGCAATGTAGGTGCTGTTCATCTGAAAATATTAACATGCATGGGAAGGAAGATGTACTATCTAACTTTCTAATAACGATGCTCAACAAGTATTTTATATCCCCCTCACATGAACTTGAAGTAGTAAAATGTTAAAAGGGTTCTACATGATAGAACACTGAGATTCTTTACAGACGTTTAGATATCCCGTATTATTTAAGAAGATGTTTTATATGGTATGATATAGTTTTCAACAAAATATAAGTGAAAATTATCAGAAGATTTCTGGCTGTTTAAAAAATTTAAATTTTGAGTCTTAAATTTAAAAAAAATCAACAACACTTCACGTGAAAATGTGTAATTTTGAGATTAAAGCAAAATGTTAGAAACCTAGTTATATCCATTCTCTATCAAATAAAGTCATATTTTGATAGAGTCACAAAATAACATTTTAAGAAAATGTGGAATTATTTTATAGGACTTAAATGTAAGTTATCACACTAAACAAAACACTTCAAACGAGTTATAACGGGTCAGAACTTTTGCATACATTTTGGTGAAAACAATATTACAAAATATCAAACTAGTTAGTAAATAATCCTGGATTTATAAACGTCTGCAACGCTTCTCAAGGCTCTCCCATGTTGCACCCTTAACATGAGATGTCAGATTTTTGTTAATTTTTAAATTATGTTAATGAAATTGACAATTCTATATTATAATTACCGTAAAGCAGTATTCGACAGTGCCAGCGAAACTAAAACAATAAATCAAATATTAAAACCTATCAACATTAGCATTAATCAGAAGTGTGTGGCAATTTCAAATCAATAACCAACCCTTTAAACGAACAATAGAGTCATTGAAGCAACACTATTGGCCTCACTGCTCGAACAACAATAACATGAACAAATATATACGGGGTGAGTCAAAAGTCTAGAAACACTAGGAGTAAAATTTCTGTAAGCGTATAGTGTTTTCTTGCAGGTTTGGGTGACATATATGATGGCATTGTCAGATAAAGAGCGTGTTGACATAATTTAAAAGCCTGCTATAGGTAATTTACAACATATTTCAGAGGACTTTAACTACCAACATCTGTCACGAGCACCTATCACGCATAGTGCATTTTATTTGTGTTTCCAGGTGATTGTGAGGAGTATCGGTGGTTGAATTCCTGTGCATTTTGTCGGAAACTGTCGCTACCTGCATTTAAGAAGATGTAAACGCATCATATGTCACCCAAACCTGCACGAAAACATTATACGTGTGTATACATTTTACTCCCCATGTTTCCAGAATTTTGACTCATTCTGTATATTCTGCATATAATAACACTTCCATTTTGGGATCTATGGTCCACCGAATTGGTTATTCAAAACTAATTGCTGGGGCTTAAAACAATTTTCCTCGTACTATTCTGACCTATATCAAAGTTCGTATTTTGGGAGTATTTATATTTATAAAATGAGTTTATGTGTCTGTGATGGGCATTTCTTGATATCTATCGGAAGTAGAGGTCCTGAAATCTAAAAATTAGTAGCCCCTGTGCACGAATATGCGAACCTTGAAGCAGTAACTATAAAATTCGGATTAGATTTTTTAAATTAACTAAAAACTGTTTCCGAAGAAACAAAATGAAGATTTTTCGGTCTGTTTGAAGCAAAGAAAAGCATAACTAAGGATAACCACGCAATCCATTGCTTGGTTACCCCATATAACGCCGGGTTCTTCTGCTAGTTCCATAAAATAAATAAGAATGTGTTTTCGTATTTCTAAATATATATATATTGCAAGTAGTTTACTAAAGAGTGAGTTTTTTAATTTTGTAACTAAAAAAAGTGTCCATACATATTTTATTCTTTTTATTGAAAAATGATCCCCGGACGTGGGAATCGAACCCAGGACCTTTGGCTGAGTACGCCAATGTTCTTATCGCCGATCTATCCATGCCATAAGTAATTCATCACTCATATTTAAGGCAGAGTCTGTGATGGACGCGCATAAATCGTCAGCTACATGGATAGCTTAGTGGTAAGAGTATTGGCGTACTAAACCAAAGGTCCTGGTTTCGATTCCTGTGTCTAGGTGTTTTTTTAAACTTAAAGAATTTTATATTGAAATGCGGCTCGAATCGTAACTAACAACCTAAAATAGCTTGGCTATTCAATCCATTATATACATTTTGTTCAAAACTTTTGTTTTATTTTGTTAGTTTTTCTTAGGAAAATCTACTAAGATTTAGTTTACAAATAGTTGATTTTTGAAAATTTGGTCAGGAACTACAATAAACTATATGAGAAAGTATGTACGACTGTGTGGTACCATTTATTTATATTAATGATACCATATTTATATACTAATGATAAACTAACCCACAACAATTAAATAATATCAACTTGTTACATGTGTTCTTATTGATCATTTGGTAAGTATTCACTAAAACAAAATGTAATTCAAGAAAAGTGCCCTCCTCCCCCTTTATCACTCTTAAACCCAGTTTAAAGGGGCACGGTTGAGTTCCCCCACAGGGTGGGGGTGGGGGAGGGGAGGTCGATTTCCTCCATTGGGGAGGAGGGTAAGGGATGATCGAGCTCCTCTACGACAACTCAAGGAAGCAATTATAAGTAGTCCGAATGCAATAGCCTAGGACAGACCTAACTTTCAAACCTTACATAGTTCATAGGCCTATTTATAATTATGGCTCCTACCCAACCTAACTTAACCTAACCTTTCATGCGTTAATGAATAATTGGTTCATGATAGGAATACTAATATCAGAAAGAAGTGTAAATTCTAAACCTTCCATAATTTCTACATATACTTATGGCTCCTACCCAACCTAACCTAAGCTAACCTTTCATGCGTTAATAAATTTCGTTTTTATTTAATTTTGTCATTTATTGTGCGAAACTCCTTCTGTTCTCATGGACCTATATGCAAAGTAGAGGGGGTTAATCCTCGACCTCCCTTACCCCATAGAAGGGGAGGAACAAGGCTATTACACTTGGACTACTTATAATCCCCTCCTTTAGGTGTCGTGAAGGGACTCGACCATTGCTATCGGACTAATTATCTGCGTGTAGGAACTCGACACCCCCGGTTTAGAGACTCAGATTCCGTGTGTGACCCAGTTTGGTCTCCACACTCCTTGATAGCAAATACTCTTTCATCAATATCACGTGACTCGATCTTTCTATGAATGGAAACCTTGAGCGTGATATGATGTTATTGAGTGAGCGTGTGAGGAGGGGAATGACGGTGGGGGGGGGGGTGACTAAATGAGCTGAGCGACTCAAAATTATCTTGATCTCATGTTTCATGCTATATCACGATCAATCCAATGTAAGTACGCACTCTACTTTAGGTTAAAGAAACACTTGCTTTAATGGGTTTGCCATTTGTTCTGTATATTTTCCTGTGTGACTTAATTTGTTGCGGACAAGTGTAGAACTATTACAAGTTCGAAATTTTTTGGATGGACTAGTCAGCAATTCACAAATTCTTATTATTCTCAGAATGCCTTAAAATTTAACCGAGACACTGCGGACCACCCTTAAAAACTGAGCAAATCAATTTTATAACCTACATTTTGTTAGGGAAATTGTCAAAAAATGCAACAAGAGATGTATATTTTAGTTATTTTAATACTTAGTCCATATATGGCATTAGGAACTCGAAAGCTCATTGACGCACCTACAAAAGTACTCCACATATCCCTAGTTTGAGCTAATTATATCCAGTCCACCTCAATACACCTTATCTATTTCAGGTACATTCTATGTTATTCTCCTTGCACCTAGGTCTTCCCAATGCTTTCTTCCCAATAGGTCTGCTAGTCAATAACTTAAACATGGTTCTAGATTCTTCAACTAGCCCACCATAGTCTACGAGATGTGATTACCTTAACAGTGTTTTGTGATTATATTAAGTAGCCTCCTCCACTCTACATCGTCTTCATCCCTTTTTGGACCAAATTATTACATAATACCGGGTTAGTGGGCACGCGGACTAAACGTCAAGATATGATAATAATAATAATAATAATAATANATTATATTAAGTAGCCTCCTCCACTCTACATCGTCTTCATCCCTTTTTGGACCAAATTATTACATAATACCGGGTTAGTGGGCACGCGGACTAAACGTCAAGATATGATAATAATAATAATAATAATAATAATAATATTTAGCACCGCGTCTTACTACCCGTTTGGGTTATACGCTTAAGTACTAATTACGCTAATGGATTAGGAATCGGGAGGGTTGAATTTAGAGGAAGTTTACCCGCATTTGCGTGGAAGGAGAGCGGAAAACCCCTGTCATCGTCAGTCTAGTTTAACACTAGAGTAGCGTGTTAGACCATGCGGCCACCGAAGCGGATCTATTAGTGTTATTAAATACGGATAACTCATACGGTTACGTGGTACGAAATAATAATAACAAATCGCTCGTCTCTTTATGGCACGAAAGTTCACACTTTTAAAATCGTAGTTCATAGAAAAGATATGGAATTGCTTTTGTGCAACAAGAATATAAATGTGCTGGTAATATAGACCATTAAGGTTTTATTGTAAGGTGATAAAACGTATATACCGTTCTGTTTAGTAAAATAATCTGAACTAAATGCTCTTAATGGTATTAATCACTTAATAACAACCCGGCGAAACTGCTTCCCGTAAACTGCCCTGACAGAACACCGACTGTTTAGAAGGCGGCTATTTCATTGGTGCTTACTAGTTTGCAATTCAAATTTCAACACGAACTAAGCCATTCTTAACTTTATAGCCGAAATTTGCAAGTTACTTTTCGAATCGCGAGTGCAAGGGTAAATAAAATAAAATAAAATATTAATTTTATAACACAGCCTACATTAATTATATCTTTTGAAATATAGTTTACAAAGAAGAAATGCCATTTTGCAAATAAAGATAGAAGGAAGCAGTTATATCGTAAAACTTTGTTTGCTTTTGTTTACAAATAATTACTTTATAGACTGCGTATACGTACAAAAATAAAATCAGACATGAAAATATGATAATTATATTTGTTGTGTTAGCTTAATATTTATTACGTTTGAGCACTTTTCACATTTGATGTAAACATACTAATATAGATATAGTGTCTCTGTGCTAGTATGCTGGAGTAAATAAATGGGTATCCTTAATATTTCAGCCTTAAACTAATTTAGATCAAACTTATTATACAAATACGTTATTCTTGCCCCTAATCCGGGAGGCCTACGCATATTATACACATAAACTTCCCTTTACACATCAATGTACAAATGTACCAATTTTGTTACTTCGACTCAAATTCTAAATACATGTTTAAATATATATATTGTTATATGGGATTTTGGAATGGTTACATTTATTTCAAAATACTAGTCAACTAAAAAAAAAGTTATTCATTATCATTTCAATACAAGCTATTGATTATTTTAATTTAAGATCATATTTGATCACGCAGTACTACTAAACGTCCAGAGTATCCACTTTAAATTAAATTGGGATAAATTAAAGAAGGTAGAATTTAGAAGAGATGTGCCTTCATTTGAGCAAAAAAGAAAAAAAGGGCAACCAATTAGGAAGAAAAATACTTTAAGTAAACCTGGCCATTATTCGAGCCCCGAATCCCCCGTCACTGTAAATCAGATTAGACGAGATTGACGTTAAGTCCACGTGCTCACCCATGCGGGTAAAATTTAAAGATCATTAATAGTTTATGCAATAAAACAATTTAAAGCAAAATTGGAAATAATAAAACTTTTAAACAAAGGATAATATTAAAATTAGATCGTTATTGATTAATGCCTAATTTCTAAATACAAAGAATAACACGGGGAGATGACGATGAAATAGTTTTTACGTGTGCATAGGACAGAAATTTATTAAAAACTCGATCCTAGTGAAACGTTAACACACTTAGGGTAATGTAGTCTACAGCAGGCAAAGTCTACGAGCAAAAACGAGATCAAAAATGTTGTAAAGTATTATTACACCAACGTGAACATATCTCTCATTATTTATTGATAGGTTGTACTCCTATTTATATTTGGTTCATACACTATTTTTTTCTATTCATTCTATTAATAATTTGATGAAAATAAAAACTAAAGGTTCCTTGGACAACATAACAATTTTGATGTGATTTTTATATAAACATATTTGATTCTATATAGTCAAATTATAACGTTTAGGCACTGTGCGTAGACTTATAAACTTCTTCAAGTACAAATCAAGGTTCTGATGAAGATGATGATGATTATGAAAATTATGGCTCTTTGTCAAAGATAGAATCTATGAAACAAGGATTAGGGGAATACGTCGAATTAAAACACAGCTAAAATATATTTGAAAGAAAAAAAATTAGTTTTACGTTCTTAACATCAAAACGTCCAAACCAAATTTCATTAATAGTATGGTAAAATAATTGTTTCACAATACAAACGAATAATTACGGACAGGAAAATGTAAAAATTTTCTTCGTAATATATGATCAACGATTTCAAACTTTAATTTGATAGGAAGTAAATACAAAAATTTATCCAATAAATATATTTTAGCAACGCGTCTTACTGCTTGGTCAGGCTGTACGCATATGTACTAATTATAATAATGGGCTATGGATGAGGGAGATCAAATTTAGAGGAAGTGTAACCGGATCTGCGTGGAAAAAGCCTAGAAAACTATTTCGGAAAACTACCCTCAGTAAACCCGAACAGGGTTTGAACCCCGATCTCCCTTTCATCGGCAGTCTACTCTAATTTTTCAGGGGCTCTTTGATCTCGTTTTTGAGACGAATTGCTACTGTATAGAAAATACCTTCTTTGTATCTGTTTATAGCAAATAAAGTAAACTAGTATTAGTGCGCCCAATCGGGAGTAATTATTGGATTACGCGCTCAAACAGGCAATTACTTGCCTTGCTGCCGTCTACTCTTTTAATCTTTCCCACTGCCGCAGTATTTTTTACGATGTAAATATTGACTTAAAACCTCGTTTGGCCAATGACGAGTTTAAAAGAAAGGATTATGGTTTTTTTTTTGCTCATTTAAAATAATAAATGAAATAAAAATGTTGTAAAAAATGAGTAAAAATATTTTCTGATTAAATTCTAGTCAATGAGAAAATATATCGACATTTATCTATAGGTAAAATAGGCTAATAATATTTCAACATTTTGTAAAACTCGTTTCAGTGGCTGAACGATTTAAGGCGTCACTCTCGTGTTAGTCTGGCCTTCTGAAGAACGGGAGATCGGGGATAGAATCCCGGTAGGGTCTGCTGAGGGTGGCCTCTTCCTAAATGTTTCCCAAAATTACTTCTGCGCAAATGCGGATACAATTTCAATAAAATGCTTCCTTCAATATTTTGTACACGTAGAAATACCTGTTTAGTAAATGTTTAAATATTTTTTCACCTCTTTTATGCAAGTATTACCATTAGGGGGCCTATATGGCAGTACAAAGTTTATCACTAGTTGATTAAAGGTTTGTAAATAAGACATTAAAAAATAGTTTTTTCTCATACATTTTTTTGAAAAAATATATATTTGTATTATTTGTATTTATTTATTTTACATAACTTAAATTTCAACAACATTTAATTTAAATTAAACTTTAAAATTATTCCCCCCCCCCTCCGCGGCTCAGTTCACAGTTACAAACACATTTAAAAAAAGGAACCTTTTTAAAATCTGTGATATTTTTTCATATTTACAGATTTTATAATTAACTTGGCTACTATCAAGTGCTATGAAGTCGTTAGAGTGCTGGAATCTCGTCTCTGAAGGTATTACCTTCGAGTTTCGGCCGTGGTTTGTTGATTTGTAGTCGTTAAACGTCAGGTGGTTGCAAGCGTGTTCATTGTTTGAAAAGGGAGGGGGAATTCCAATGAAAAATAAAAGCACATTAAAGCACACTAGTTTGCAAAGTTTGTGAGTCTGTGTGTATACACACACACACACAAATACACATACACTTTACAAAGTGTTGTTTTTAATGTCCTAATTTCGTTGCGACCGCCTCAAATGCCGACGACGAAACACTGCAGTCCAGCCATGATATTTTGTTATAAAACAAGAGCTCTGTCGGCCACAGGCTGGCCAGTGCGCACGTGGTATAAATCTGTCGTCGCAGTTGGCAACTCTGGGCCTAGATCGATGCTACTCAGTGGTGTGGGGTGGGCAGGGAGGCAGGGAGGTCCAGAGAGAGAGAAAGTGGATGAGAGGGACTTAGAACGGTGGGATTGGAAGCCACGTCATGGTAAAAGGGAGACAGATTGCTACCCAGCATGCTTTTCTTTTGATGGTGGTGGCTCTAGTAGTAGAGGTATAATCGGACAATTTGGCACATGCCAGGGGAGAAAACAAAGCCAGCATAAAGAACGTTTATTGTCACGTCACCATAATTAAATTCGGCGATCTTTAATAACCAGCCAATTATTGAGCTTTAATCGATGATCCCTGAAGTAATTTATTTGTATTCTCTCGCACCAACACTGGTTATCAATAACATTTTAAAGCCAACTAACAAAAAATAACAAGATGCGAAGGTTAAATGGAAGTAAAGTAACACTCGCCTGGAAAAGAACTGGGTAAATATGTCGTGAAATACAATCATCAGTGTAGCGGTTGATATTGAGTCTTAAGAAGCACCTTGTGTTAGAGTTTTGTTAATTATACTTTCACCCAAGCCTGCCGATGCGGTTATAGTGTCTTAGAGCAGTGTTTTTCAAAGTGAGTTCCACTAAGACATAGAGCTCCAGCATGGTTATCCCAGGCTCCATGAGGCGATTTTAGAATTTTATGTATTTGTTTTTCACACTATAAAATATCATCTGTAATTAGGGTTGTCACCCGCTTCAGTGGCCGAATGGTCTAAGGCATCACAATCATGTTATACTGGTCTTCTTAAGACGGGGAGATCAGACTCCTAATACCAGTCGGGTCTACTGAAGGTGGTTTTTCCTAAATGGTTTACCACTTTACTTCAACGCAAATGTGGGTATACTACCTCTAAAATACTTCCTTTATCATCCCTACTCCATTAGAATAATTATATATGCATATAACCTGAACAGGTAGTAAGACGCGGTGATAAAACAAAAATAAAGTAATTTTTTTTTAATCTGAATAAAGAACATTTACCAAAGGCGCAATCAAAACATGTGATGTTTTCCATTTGTTTTATTATTGTAAAATTTAACTGTCATTATTGAATGTTTATAACATTAGTGTACAAAATGTTACGAGGGCTCTATTATGTATATTTTCTAAGCAAAGGCTTCTTCAGTATAAAAAGGTTTGGGAACACTGGTATTAAACTTCTCTATCACTAGTGCGGGTTTCTATGAAAGCAGATATATTAAGCTAATCATGAATACATTTATAGGCAAGGTGACATTTGATTAAATATCGATAATAGACTGGATTTTAAATATTACTGAAATAATGTTTGGTTTAAGGCTAAGTACACACGACACAACTTCTTGTACAAAATGTTGTGCAAGATTTTGTATAATATTTTATTCACATCTATTGCATACAAGTTTTACCTATGGGCTGTTCAAAAGACATATACGATTGCACACAAGATCTTGAGCATAATCTGTGAGTAATCACAAATAGTAAAAACTCGTTAAATATACATTATTTTATATACAATAATATAAACATATAATATATATTTAATATTTAAAACATATAAAGTTTACAACTTTATATATATTTAGATGTGTGATTATATTAATATATCAATTTTAAAGTTACATGTTTATAATATAATATTATTAATTTCATGCATAATAAGTAATCTGTAATATATTCAAACAAATTTTCTGTCTAGAAGAAAATGTTATCTATGTTTGCAACCCAAAAGTTGTACAATAAAAATGGCCGAAATAGGACGCGTTCTATCCCACACAACGTACAAGATATTACAGAGCAAAGTAGATCTTGTACAATCCTTGGTGTTCACATGACGCTATATTCAGGCTGCAACTTATTATACAACTTTGTGTACAAGAAGTTGTGTCCTGTGTACCAAGCTTAATAGAGTGAAAAAAGGAGGCAAAAAATTAGCTAATTATTAATAGTCATATTTAGGATATTAGTTTGATATTCGGATGTCTTGACTCAATTATGTATATGGTAAATTGTGATAAGCCCTCATTTAAGCTCAGAATAATGTCACCCGTGGTTGGTGCATTGAACCAGAACTTGGGCCCGACCTTTATAATAAGGTCAGGCTGGTGAAGGGCCTCTCCATAAACCCCATCATTATCGACAAGCTCATCAAGTGCGGGGCTGTTACAAAGTTCAAGCAACATCTTGTGCAGTTCGAGTATGGTGGGTCTATCACAGCACATTTGCAAGGATGTCATATATCAAGCTCTTCTAACGAACGTCCTTGTCAAGTTTCCAAGGTGAACTAGTGCGTATTCGTTTCGAGACTGCGATTAGAAAACATAAATTAATAAAGTATTGTCCCTGCAGATCAACAGAACAAACCAATAACACACGAGGGTAAAAGATATCCTACCGAAACTATTAAAGCAGATTCAAAATTGTAAGCCATCGCAAGAAAACGCACCATTCCTGTACACATTTCAAATCCATCCCTTAACACCTAAAATTCCTGACTTCCCCTGTAAATCTCTCAGATTATGTCGTCCTAAAATTCCATAACTAGTTCTTTTGACAATCAAGAAAACGCCAAAAAGGTTTTTTCAACAAGTTCACGTGAGATATTGACATTACTACCACATGATTATATCAACATGACATACCTCCAGATATATTTTCACACTACAATAAAATTTCATCCATAGTGCGTCTACTTCCAAGCCAAACTATCTTCTCCAGAAGACTACATCCTACTCGTACCAAGGCTTTATCCCCTGAAAGTTGCTCATCCTGTTCTCTAATGGTCCAGCTTCCTACTTCTCAAAGCTCATCTCCTAGATACACTCTTTTCTAACGCAAGACCAAGAACATACACTTGTGTAGTAACCTTGAAATAATGTTTTCTCTCTCACTCAACATCTCATTCCTGCCTTCCATGGTCGTTATTGTTCCATAACATGCAATTGTCACGGAATCATCAATGTATCACGAAAATGGGCGAAAAGAGATAAATAAGCTAGTATTACACCATCAATGAATTTGGCGCAAGAATCTAAATATTGGATCTGCCCTCATTATTTCTGTGAATGGGTCATTCTCTCTTCCTCCTTTTATTCCATAAGGCAGCTTGTTTATTATAGTTACTATATTTTTGAGGACTTGCTGGTATTTTCTTGTGCACGTATATTCAAGGGGGATTTACAAATTCAGCCACACCACCTCATTAGCACTACTATTTCGGCTCCAGCCATAATACTGATTCGACCCCATAAAGCGTACAAATTCGGCCTCAGGAACAGGCCAGGAACTTCCATTTTAATTTTACACAGACTTAGGATTTTGTTGTGTCTTATATTAGGTTAGGATTGCTTAGGTTATGATCATGTTGACACATAGGTTAGATTAGTTTAGTATTGCGTTTTGTCCTAGGTTAAGTTAGAGTAAGATTGTGTTAGGCCAGCTTAGGTTAAGGATTTTGCTATGTTTTACTATCCATAGCTTTCTGTTTTTTGTTCAGATTGAGAAAAAACTTACACCCAACTTAATCGGAGCGTCACTATGATCATGTTGACACATAGGTTAGATTAGTTTAGTATTGCGTTTTGTCATAGGTTAAGTTAGAGTAAGATTGTGTTAGGCCAGCTTAGGTTAAGGATTTTGCTATGTTTTACTAACCATAGCTTTCTGTTTTTTGTTCAGATTGAGAAAAAACTTACACCCAACTTAATCGGAGCGTCACAACTGTCGGGGCAAGCTAGTACACCAACATGGGGCCGAACTCCGAAATAGTGTCTTACCAACCACAATTAACAGGACCTAATTAAAATGCAGCCGATTCAAATCCCCGTTGGAACTCGCGGCTATCTTGTTTGTCAGTCGGGTTTTGGGTTGTTATTTATAGAATCCTACCACGTGTGGTCGTGTTTTAAGTTAGTGCGTATGACAAGGTTTTGAACCCATTGTTTATGTTTTGGTAAAGTAATTTACCAACCGGAAATGCTGAACATCGTTCAGCTGTTTACGTTACGCAGTGCAATGCCGATGAACCTATGTGATTAAGAACCAGACCACGTTGCAACTTCCCGGCTCAGATGACGGATTTGAAGTGCGGCGGTCAGTTTGATATTTGCCACATATCCCCCCCTTGCTAATCCTTACCACATCACTTTAATTATGCAGAGTGTGCTGTTAACAATTACTGTCCGATGTATTGTATGCATCCACGTGATCGTCGTAATTTGTACTAGACTCATATTTAGGTCAGTCATAAATAGAAATATGAATATTAATGGAAATATCTTTCATTTTTCTTCGCCAATTCCACAGACAAGTAATCATCCTGTGGCCATGTCACATACTCGCGTGTTTCATTAACTTGGAAGATTATAATATTTATTTACTAAAACTATTTTATTTTAAAAATTCTCACATAAATATTCCACCTTTGTATTCTACATTTATCAAGAAAGGTTTAACCTGATTGGTTCTCCTTAGATATGGCCACAGTCCTATAGTACATTAATTTAGAGTAATAATGCTTATCTTTTAGCGCAAACATAGGGTACACTTATTTTTAAATATGTACTTACTCTCCTAAATATTTCAACATGTACTATAAGTGTATGTATACTTAGATAACAGATCAGAGTCTGAGGCTAGCAGCAATTTATACGGGAATGATCCTGTGCCATCTCGTTTAATTATTTATTCTGGCCTATCAAATATCTTCTCTCGAAGTCTGTGAACCAACTCCCACCTAAATATCTAGGCAAAAAAACAACAAAAAAAACCAGCCTCACAAACCCTTACAAACATTTTTTAGTCAGAGTAAACACTGCGCCCAAAGATAATTTTAAAAAAGAACACGATTAAACATACACTTAGGATATTATTTCAATAAAATTACTAGCTAAAAAACTTACAATCAAAATATTTGAATAAGTTGAATGTTTTTATTTTATGATAGAATAAAAATATACAAATATATACGAATATAGTACTCACGATTTCTCTTACGCTTATTTCCAACGTTCTTTATAACGCCTCATTGAAAACTAGTAAAGGATTGAACGTTTTTGTCGCGGGAACGTTGCGGACTTATTTGTGTTTAAGAACATGGTTTGCGAGGTTGAGGACAGCTGAAAGGTTGTTAGTAAACTTGCTTAAAGGGGGAGATTGAATGCGATAGAAACATGCAATCACTTTAAGTGATACTTTATTCGAAGAATCTCTGGGATGGATTGGTTTGAAACGTTCGGAAACATGGTTAAATGGCTTTCATGCTGAGAGGTAAATGTCTGGGAACATTTCAGCCATGAAAAGAATTGACTTTATTGTACAAATACTAAACACCATAGTTTGATCGGTTTAAATATTTACTGTTCTCTAAAAATTGTTAATTGTGAATGCAATAATGTGTCACATTTAATTTGTCTTACATTGTTTTGATTTTTGCCTATCATTAATTATATTAATGCCTTTTTCTTACACTCAATTAAATATATATCAATAATTATACTATTTAAAATAACGTTTCTACTTAAGGACTGCTATTTTATTTAATACGCTTTAATGGCAGTATATTGGCTATTATAAGCTTAAGAGGCCCTCTCACTCTATGATTAACAACTAACCTAAAGTGTAGGTAGTGCAGCTCGAACCAGAATCCACATCGTGATACGTTTTTGTTAGACTTAATTTCAGTTCAGTTCGTTTCTTTGCCCAATTGAACTAAATGTCACGCTCCTACAGTCTGGTTTGCAGGCTATGGGGAGATCGGGGTTTGAAACCAGGTCGGTTTTAAAAAGGTATTTAATTCCATGATGGTTTTTCACTCTCTCCTCCATGCAAAAACAGGCGCGTTTCCTTTAAATAACACCTTTATAATCCTTATTCCTTAACTGTAATAAAATCTGGATAGTTTAGATGGGTAGTAAGATGTCGTTAGGAAACGGGGATCTGTTTATAAATATCTTCTTAGAGCCACTGACTTTTTTTAAAATATATGATTAAATACAGTATTTAAAAAATCTGTTTGGTTATATATATGTTTTTATCTCTGCGTCTCCTACCTGTTCAGGCTATACATATTTATGATAATTACTCTAATGGGGTAGGGATGAGGAAGGAAGTATTCTAGAGGAAATCTATCCACATTTGCTGGAAAGGAGAGTTGTTATATTGCTACGGCAATATATTGGCTTAGTGGAAAAATTTTAATAGACCTGACATAGTTTTTGAAATATAAATGGCAAAAGAGTATATTTAGAATTAATAATATACTATAAATGTTTTTATTTGATTTTTATTTCTTACGCTTTCTTATTACGAATGTCAATATTATGCTAGCTTGAAGATCCTGATAACCTTATTAATACATTATAGTTAATGAGCTAGATATACTTATTATTTAAATAACAACATAGATTCAAAGGGATGCTTAATTTTACTACCCTTTCATTTACTGTGACATTGAAGCAAGGAAAATAAAACAAAAACGAAAGGGTAATATATTCATCCCGAGACTTAAAATGGCGGAAATTTGGTTATGTAAATGTGGATACACGAATCGTCGAGTTTAGGGAGTTGGAAAAGCTCAGAAGACTAGGAATTGCAATAAAGTTTTATTTTGCAACAGTTCGAGAAGGGGGGAGGGGGGTAACTTTAAACTTGTAGAAATAAGGAAACCATTTCCCAGAACAGACCTACGTTTTATTTAGTATATAGTTAATTCTACCTTATTTTATAGATACAATCTATCTTTGAAAATTAACTATGAAAAAAGACGAGCTATTTTGAGATCAACAACACCGAAGTGCTGACCTAGCATTGATGAAAGTAGGCCTATTTTATTTTAATCATGACTACCTGTGACAGGTGGATTAAGTGTCAAGCTCCTATGGCCTGTTTTTTTTTTTGTTACGCGTAAATTGGGTGCTCGAATTATTGTCGTGTGTATTGAAGCTGTTTATTTTTAAAACAAATATACCAAAACTTTCACTTTATAATTTTCCAGATATTATAATCTTGTATCTTGGCTGGTTGTGACGTATCAAGCTCGACTGGAGGCTGTTGAGACAAAGAGCAAAAATGATACACACAGAAAGAGACAATTAATTTCTTAGAGAACGAACCAACCAGATCTCCGATAAGTACCTGTCTCAGAGTTCGAACTCTTTACCTTCTGGATAGACCGTGACCCGTTTCCCTAAGTTAGACTCGAGATGTAATTACACAACTCGAATCACAAATTGAGTTAAGGACTTAGTAGCGGCTTCATTTCACTTCTAAGAGAGTGGAAACGTGTCTGCTATCTTTAGCCCATCATGTTTTCTGATGGAATGGGGTGTATTGCGTTTGACACTATCTTAGCAAAAGGATGTTATTTTTTACGTTATGGAGTAATCGGCTGTTGAGTAGATAGTATTCAAATGTAGATATGACAGGGAAGTACTCAGAATCTTTTTAAGGGTGGGATAAAGTTTTGCTGAATACATACGGAATTAACAATCACCTACTTCAATGGCCGCATGGTTTAACGCGCTTCTCTTGTAGTAGATTAGACTGCCGATGACGGGGAGATTGAGGTTCGAATCTCGGTTGGGTGTACTAAGGGTGGTTTTCCCTAAAATTTTGTCCACTCTTTATCCACGAAAATGCTGTAACACTTCCTCTAAATATAGCCTTCTTAGTCCCTCAAAATCATCAGCGTAATTATTAGTACATAAGTATATAACCCGAAAGGGTAGTAGATGGGGGTCAGGGGTATAATCTTAGTCGGGTATTTGAGGATTTTTTTTTTACCTAAATGGATTCCTACTGTCTCCCCACGCAAATCCTGGTACAATTACTCAAATTTCTACATGAATTAGAATATTATACTACATTCTCTACTTCATTCAAATTTGTTTCACATTTGTTAACCTATAAATTAAATTTTATACTTGTCAACTTTAATTCAAACTTTATTCAAACTTTAAACATTGTTTCATTATAAAAGGTATATTCTCAAGTCGTTGTATGACAATACTCAATTATTTCACTATAACCTATTTCGCAGCTGTTAACCTCTTAACTTAAATTTTATAATTTGATTTCTTAACTTACTTGAACTTAAACATTGTTTTGTCCAACATATTTTGCTATCTTTAAGTTATACAACAACCTTTTAACGTGTTTTAATGTATTTTAGACGTATTATCACCATATATATAACTAAATTGATGATGAATTATTAATTATGTGTTTAATGTTCATAATCTGACAATATGTTTATACCATAATTAAACCAAATTATATATTTTGATTTAAAATTTCAATTGCTTACATCACATCAACTAACTTAACTAATCTATTTATAAACTCTTTCTATATATATTTTGAACAATATTTCTAAGTATTAACTTCTAATTTATATCCAATCCTTACTTTTAACGTGTTTAGAATGTTTTCAAAAATGTTATATTCAAGATGGATAGTAAGACGCAGTATAACACAAATACACACACGCAAAAACACACACACACACAAACACACAGTTAAGAGTCAAAGGTGTTTTGTCAACTTTATAGTTTTTAAATTGAAAAAAATAAAATACATTTATTTCTTAGTAAAATAAAACCAACAACTTTAAAACCAGTTTTTTTTCCTTTAAAATATTGGTTGTTTTCTGAGTTGGTCTTTGAGAATTATGGCTTACTGAAACGCTTGTCCCATAAGCACTGCGCATCACCCGGATGGAAAACCGACGCTACCGCAAGTCTTTCTGTGGTGCACAAAACGTGACTGACTCCAGTGTTCAGTCTCCACTACCACCTGATCCTTGGTGCACGGAATAAGGAGACTAGGGTACTTCACCGTAGATCATTCATAACAAAACAAGTTTAGTTATTTAGTTCAAAGTCCAGGAATTATATGAAAGTACAAAATCATAAAAATAAAACAATCCACATAATAAATGCGAGAATTAGTGTATTTTCAGCAGGCCCTCTTTTTATATTACCAATATTGACCCTCAGTGACAACCTAATCTTCGGGATAATGGGAGGGTGAATTGTTAAGGATATGTATCGTCATTCTAGTGCAGCTACCAACCAATCTATTGCAAGTAATCGGGAGATCAAACCCTGGCCTCCAGTCAATTACACGATCTTCCGAAGATTAAAAGTTTTAATACACTGCTATTTGTATAAGCTATTTCTATTGCACCTCTATAATATCCCAGCCGTAGACGAAAGCGCCAAGGCGTTGGGAATAATACACTGTTCCCTTGCTTCTGAATGAGACTGATTCAAATCGCTATGAGGTCGGATTAAGTGTGAATAAGATGGTATTTATGAGTTCAGGGTATAATGTGGAACAAACAGGGTGTGTATGATAGACACGGGAAGGACCTCCCCAAATTTGAGATTAAGAAATGAATTCATCTAGATCTATTGCAGATTCTGTAAACAATTATTTTTCTCAGAAATTAAGACAATTATTTATCTTTTATCTCAAATAAGATGTCACTAACCAAAATATACCGTATGCACTCTGATAGCTGTGACTAAGATAGTCAAGACAAAAAATAAAAAATATTCGCCTTGATTAAGGATTAAAACAAAACACCGTGATGAAAAGTTATATCTAATGAACCCAACCAGGAATCAAACTATTTAAGCTCCAATATTCCGGGTAAAAGTCTAATAGAACAGCATTGAGTAAACGCTATTGGTTCTTAGAAAATAATTGTTGTAGCACCCATACTACCCATTTGGGCTATACCTTACGTACTAATTACGCTAATGGGTTAGGGATGAGAAAGGCTCTATTTAGAGGACTTGTACCCGCTTTCGCGTGGAGAGAGACTGTTTGTGTGAGGAAAATGATTTAGGAAAAACCACCCTCATTATGCTTGACCGAGATTGAACCACGACATCAACACGTCATTACCAGTCCAGTCTATTGCAAAAGTGAAGCCTTAGACCATGCGGCCACCGAAGTGGGCTGGAAAAGAGTTGATTGTTTAGGGTCCTTACACACATGGTCGCGCCACCGCTTAGTTTGGTAGTGCTTCTCCTGAAAGCGTGAATGCTTTTGTTAGGCCAGCAGCAACCAGCCAGTTTCAAAAGGAGTTGGAAGAAGCAGGTGCTTGTGTTTTTATGTTATTACGTTTACGTCTACGTGAATGCCGTGTAAAGCCGAAATTTGGATACACCCAACCTTACGTGATAGATCAACGAAAGGTATTTTATACACTTTGAAAAGTGACCTTCGACAGAATCCTGGCAAGTTTTTCCTTTCTACGCGCATGAATATTGCATCTTTTGATGAGTTATTGCGGTGTTTAAAAGAGTTTTTGCGGTGCTTGGAAGAAAAACTAACTGGTGTGGACACCAAAATGAGAGACAGTATACCACAGGACGATAATCAATCCTTGATTGGACTTCAAGTATGAACGTTTCTGTTTCAAAGCTACTTGTTTCAGCACTCATTTTGAACAATACGGGCGCACACACGCCTGGCCTAGCTCAACAATCGCGTCACGTGGGAAGACCTTCTTATCAAACAATGAAATGACGTGGAGGCGCTGCCAGCCTGGCCGCTCGCAAAATCCCGTATTCCTGCCACCACTATTATGGCAGCACCTCCGAGAGCCGAGAGCCGAGAGCCTTGGGACGTAATTCTCAAGTTTTTTCTTGGAATGTCTTTGCGCATTCAAGGGTTTTGAGTTCAGTTCCTTGTCAAGAATGGAATTAGTAGTCAAGCTAGTATTGGTCCGGACTCCGCTATAGGAAATAAATACCATTAGATGATGACTTAATTAGGCTAGGTGTTTAAAATAGCAGAGTGGATCCGTGATTCTAGACATTATAAAACCCACGTCACACTGGACAAGGTGCTAAAATTGTTAAGGCACACCGTCAGTTTTTTAATGAGAGATTTGATCAATGAAAAATTAGCAGTAAGAACTATGTATAATAGTTCAATTCATAAAATTATAATAATTTTGTTAATGATGTTGATCATGGATTTGAAAAGCTCTAAAATTTTATTTCTCAAGTTTTTTCATGATTATTATTTTATTTTTCTCCAGACTCTTACGGCACAACTGATGACACTTCACGGCACACCTGTAGAAAAACGTTGCTCTAGATTAACAGTACTCCAGTTCAGGAGGTCCCCACGCCCAGGACATATTATTTAGGGATCTCTGCAGTTCTTCACAATAGCGCGATCTACACACGTTTATGAACAAATTCCCGATATTACATCTGTGTAAACTTTAATCCGTGTTCAAACCACAACAAAAGGTCCGCCGCGAGATACCGTCGCTTGTGATAGGAATATATTCCCTTAGAATATACTCTACTCAAAGACCTTGAGGCTTCCATCCCCGCCTCATACATTCTATCCCCTAACACCTACCGTCTTTTCAGGGCTCGCGATTTATTTATCCGCATTTCCTTTCTACTTTCATACATTATGTACACATATGTGAAGCGTACTTTGTGAGACGGCAGCTGACATGTTCACATGCGCCTTCCCTTCTCCCCTTCCCCCTTAAACTCCCATCCCTCCCCACCCGGGGCTCTCCTCAACATCTTTTCCTTTCTTTATCCTAGCCAGACTCTCTGTATTTTCTCTTCTCTAGCATTTCGTTCTGCTCCGTTCATCCGATCCTACGAGATGCCATTTCTAAAAGAAAAAACGGTCGTTGCAGTAATTTGTCCTATTCTTTCTCTATAGTCCCGTCTTCAGGCGCTTGAAAATAATACTTTCACATTTATTATTATTTAGTTTAAAAAAAACACACACTTCCTTTTGAGGAAGATCTACTTGGGTTCCCTTTATTCCAGGCATTGTGACTACTTTCATTTATTCTGGTGCGCTTGTTACGGATGTTAGGGTTTTAAACAAAAACTTGTAAAACATTCCAAACAAAATACACATTGCTTCGAAACAAACTTTCCTAACAGGTGTTACATTTATTACTCTCTAGTTATTCATTTTAGAGATATATACTTGCCAGTGAGAGTTCCAGGCGTAGCTCTGGATAAATAAACACGTTAAATTTATCTTCTCTTACGGCCAACTTTATGTCGCCTGTTTCCGAGCTTACAATGGAAAGTAGAGATATATTTAGAACATATTTATCCAAAGCAACGTCAGGAATTTTTGCATTTATATAGATTTCCTGGTAATTTTATTTAAACTTTCTCCTTGGTAAACTTTACAATTGGAGAGAATTGGGTCCAAATCGATTGAGAACTGCAGACGTGCTTAGCTGAACATACAGACAGAAACCCTCATTTTCCTGACGCTGCTCTGGATGAATATATATTTATATGCATATTTCACTTTACTTTCTATTTCCAGGTGTGGTCTGTTTTATTATGCTCATTTATAAACATAAAATATATTTTCTATATTGTATTTTAACTTTCTCTCTATCTTACAGGTAGAGAAAGTATGGTGATCGTCAAAAAAATCGAATTCGAGATTTTGATGAATCTTGACGTTTCATGACTCCCTGAATCCGAAAAAGTGGTTTTTGAATTTCCGTCTGTCTGTCTGTCAGTTTGTCTGTATGTCTGTCTGTCTGTC
>CABFWB010005611.1:0-19628 GCA_902151455.1 Timema bartmani | reverse complement strand
TTATGCGTGTTCTTATGTGGAGTGGTGATGATACAATGTACATTATTCCGTTCAGAAATCTTACGAGTTTATAGAAAGAGAGAGAAAGTCTGTGCGGTGCGCCGTACCATTTATTTTATTTAGAGGAAAATGTGTTTTTTTTTTGTTCAAGAAAATATTGTAATATTTTTTGTTTTGATAAAATTTTCAGAAAGAAAATGATAACATATATGTCTTAAATTTGGTTAAGAAAGAATAAATTTGAGCAAAATATATATTTTTAAATGTGTGGTTTTGTGTGTGTGTGTGTGTGTGTGTATGTATTATATATATTTTACCCCTCACAGATGACAATTTCTCAAACTGGGCAAACATTACACTAACTCTTGCTCATTTAATGAAATGGAACTTCTATGAATACTATCTCCTATAAGCTTAACTGAAATTCATTTTAAGTTATTACATTAAACTAAACCAATATAAATTAACATAACTTTCCATTCTAGACGAATAAAGGCTATATTAACTTAAAGACCAAACCTGTTATTCGCGTGTCAATTTCACTAACAGGAAAAAAAAACTCGTCCAGTTCATGAATTGGGTAAATATTGGAACAGCTCAGCTCATGAAATAGCCAGTTCATGAACTGAGCAGCACAAGCGTTGTACAATTTATGAACTGGAATATTTTTTTACCCATTTTGTGAAATGGTCAGAAGGAAAGGACAGTTCATGGAATGAGAAGAAATTTGCCCGATTCATGAACAGGGAAAATTCACGAATGAGTTGTAACAAATATATTATATATGTATGTGTTTCTTGTCAGTATGTGTAGTTATATGTGGGGATTTACATTTGTATGTATGTTTATGTGTGTCTGCTTGAGTATGTGTGCATGCATGATGTAGGTTTATAGATATGTGATGTGTGCACTGCTCAAAGCTCATCCTGTATTTGAACACTTAAGGTGGATGGAAAGGGATGCGAGAAAAAGCCAGTGTTTTTGCAGTTTTTATGGCAAAACTTTTTTTTTTTGCCAAAATAAATGATATATTTCTCCAATACAAACCTAGATCTTAATTTTCTTCACATGATGATCTCAAAATTTCTTCAACATCTCTGAAGGGTGTCCTGGAATTTAATGAGAACTTTTTATCTTCATTTAAAAAGTTTGTTGGATAATACCACCATCCTCATGACAGATATTCAGGAACTGTTGATATCAACATGTGAAGAAAATTAAATTCTATGTTTGTACTGGAGCAAAATTAGATTTATTTTGGATAAATAAATGTTTTGCCATAAAGAAATGCAAAAACACCAGCCTTTTCTCGCATCCCCTTCCATCCCACCTTAAAACTATGACAAATTTCCATGCTTATTAGTTTATGGCCCCTCCAATGAGCACTACCACAAAACGTTTCCCCAATATCTAAATACGAGGATATCTTGAACCGAGGTTGAGTCTCGCAGAATACCAGAGCGAGCAAAGGGGGTGGGAAGTCTTCCGTCAGTTCCTCTTGGATATCGATCTGGCTGAGAATTGCGAGAAAGAAAAGAACCATTCTCTCTTACCCTTCCCACCAACTCGCCGTCTCACTAGGGAGATGTTCGCACTGCATGCTGGGGGAAGTTGACAAAGTCGAAGTCCTAGCTAAGAAGTGAGTATGGAGTATTGGAGGAGGGAGTGGGGTGGTTTGGTGGTAAACTTTGTGGGGAGATGGGGTGGGGGTTCCTAGATAGCTTCTGGATAGCACACGTCTCTTTTGTTCGGCTTCAGGGTTCCACGTTATGTCAGGGAGGAATGACAACTTCAGTTTTGTTTGGGGAACCCTAGGCCAAGGAAATCACGTAAATTAAAACTTTATAAGAACAATCTTGTAAAGAGTTGTCAGTGTAATTTTGTATGTTCATATAAAAATGAAAGATTATTTTAACCATTAAACTTACTACGTGTCATAATTTAAAAAAATAGTTTCTTGTCGAAAGTTACATTTCAGAATTTCTGAACAATCTTATAAGAATATGATTTTAATTTTTTTTATATTCGTGTCTTACTATCTGTTCGGACTGTAGCCATATATGATCATTACTTTAATGGGCTAGGGATGAGGAAGGAGAGAGGTACTCTACCCAGTGACGTAGCCAGGGGTGTACAGTTTGAATAAATAATTTTTCTGCATTTTTCTACGGTATCGAGATTTAAAATATATTCTACAATCTAAAGTCTATCAGTAGCATGACATTATTGCTTGAGTAATTGAGCCGTGATCTAACACAATTTCAATGTGTACTTGCACTGGTTGTACGGGGAGAAAGGGGGAGGAGGAACTTTCCTTTAAACCCCCCAGCCCCCAAAATATGAAATCCTTGCTATGTCACTGATTATCTACCTGTCTTTTAATTGAAGGAAAGTGGGAAACCATTTAGGGAAAAACCCCCTCAGTAGACCTAACCGGGATGCCAACTCTGAACTTCCCATCATCATCAGGACAATCTAACACGAAAGTGACGCCTTAAACATCACTCTAGTGTTAGACTGTCCTGCTGATTAAATTTTATAACATGGTATGTTGGCTACACCCAATATCATTGCTGAGAGAACTGAAGATCTTATGGGGTAAAGCTTTATGTTTGCTCTCTATCTCTCTCTCAGTCAACTGTTGCCAGATCTCCTCGCTCTCAGTTATGTCGGAGGGTGGTGTGCCATGTTAAGAAGGAGCTACTGGAAACCTCGACTAACCAGCGTTGCGAAACTTGTCTTATAGTTGAGGGGAGATTTACCACAATAAAACGAGAAAATGGCAACGCTGTTTCTCAATAGTAATCATACAGTTACCTCTGCGATGATATCCAGTGCAGTAGTTGAAATAATACTCGTGGATTTGGATAAAGATTGTACAAAAAAGGGTTTTAGTTGAGGATCTATAATATTGTTGGTGTAGTGCGAATACTATATTTACCATTTTATCGGCGCTCTACCTGTATTTGGACTTGTATCCACATGCAACCTCACGTCAGACTCACAATAAATGTACAGTGACTGGGAGGTCTGTGTTAGAATCTCGGTTGGGTACACTGAGTGTGTTAATTTGTCACTGTGGTTTTACAATACTCTCTCCACGCAAATGCGAGTTCCTTCCTATATACTACCCAATTGATATTTGTTAAAACGTAAAAAATAAAGTAGCATGATGAAAAATTAAAAAAAGTAAAAAACAGAAAATTATGCGTTTATTGATAACATCCTTCGTTCCTTGATCCATGACATTAGTGCCAGATCGTGAGGTGATGAAACATCTGCGAATATCAGAAGAGGCGAGCGGGAAGTAATGTTCGCGATTGAATGAGCGCCTGTTACACGCCACCAAAATGCAGGAGTTCTGTATATTTTATATACCTTAAGGGTGTGTGTGGAAATAAACTTTCAGAAATATCAACAATAATTCAATAAAATAATATAATACCTACTATATGATACAAAAAAATCCTTTGAGTTTTGTTTTTGTTGGTAGTGTTTATAGGTCGGTCTCTCGGATACTAAATACATTACACTATATACATAATTAATTACGTTTCAACATATAAAACTGTAGTCGTATTTAATGTCTGATGCACTTTAAAAAAAATCAGAGGTAAAAATAATTCACAGAGTATTATGATTTATACTTTAAAATCTAGAGAGAATTTTAAAGTTATAGTATTCCTTTAAATTGTTTATATCTAAAGTAAGAATTTTAAAAGCATAACACGCACGCGGACAAAGTTTTAAGTTTCGTCTTGTATGATTTACCGAACTAACAGCTGACAGTTTTAAACGATAATATAAAGTTTAATCCGGACCCTGCACCAAATTTTACCGCTACAATGTACAGTACCCTCCGTCTACACTGAAAGACAGTAAGCTTACCTAGCATGTTTCCACTATGGCGCAGACTATAAGATAGGGCCATAGTGTAATCCGTCAAGGTAAGACTTATACCTTTTAGGGTAAACAAAGAGTACATAGATATTTTATTGTAATATTGTACTTTACTTTTTTTTTAATTACTAAATCTATAATTTTTGTGTGTTTTATATGTTTATAAAATTTCAACGTTGTTTTACTAACTACTTAAATAATAAGACAAACACTATGTTTACAATTGAATCTCTGGCTGAAGGAAAAGCTTAAACTTTCAGTGAGCCACTGACCTCACTTTCGAGGTCAGAATGAAATTAGCTATGTAATAAATTAAATGGGGAGCTTGGAGCTCAAATCCCGGAAATATCTACTGAAGTTTTTTTTTTCCTAAATGTTTTCATTCTACATAATAAAAATAAAAATAAAGATTCTTTCTTCCTCATTCCAAACCCATGCGGATAGCCCGGACGGGTAGTAAGAAGCCAAGCGAGTGATAAAACTTACTAATGAAATTCTATATGACGTGTTTACAGTAATTTAGTCGAATTTGAATTTAGTGTGTTGTACGGAGCTTTTAGAACGTTTCCAATTTTATTAAAAATCATGCGTTTGCTTCTTCACTGTACAAACTTGATATACTTATCAGTTAAACAGTCTGGAGAGAGGGGTAAAGGAAGTGAAAAAAAAGTGAGCCCATTATTATTGTTTCTATGGTCTTAACACAGAATAAAGAATTATTGTTGTTTATTTTTATTTTTAGAAATAATTCATAGCTATGTTGTAAAAAGTAACGCGCTCTTAAGTAGCTTATTTTCGTAAATTACTCTCGACATAAAGTGTGGGTAAAAAACATTTTCGGGCGTGGAATTATTTTATTCCTCTTCTCGCCCAGTACGTGGTTGAGCGGTTATTTTAAATCCAAAAAATCCACTTGGCTAAGAAGATGAAGAATGGTAGTGACGAGTGGGGGAAGACGGAGTGGTTGAAGAAGAAAATATGAGGGGAATAAGTTAGCAGAGATGACGCAGAGAAATTGTGAATGATAGAGTGTGGAAATTTGTTATGGCCTGTAAAAAAATTACTTCAATTTTTTTAATATATATTTTATTTGACAAAGAGTAGGTCATTTGTATGGTCAGTGGCAAGTGTTTATGTAAAGTATGAGTATATGTATATTTTTTCCTTTAGAATTATTTTCTTATGCCACTTTCTTGAAATATAAAAAGGCTAAATATGTTATTGGCAGGAATATGTTAGATAACATTTTTGCTAATAGATAATGTTACACATAAGTTACAAGTCTTGAAGTTTCACAAGCCAGAGATATCAGCCTCAGTCAATTTAACAGCAAGCGAGGAAGCTACAAGCCTTGAAGTTTCACAGGCCATGGCTAGCTGCGTAGATTAAACGAGAAGCAAGCGAGGATGCTACAAAGCCATGGCTAGAAACTTAGATAAAAAGAGTAGCAATCAAGGAAGCCATGAGCCTCGAGGGTCTATGAGCCAAAGCTAGGAGTGTAGAAAAGCTGGTAGCAAGCGAGGACACCATGATTCCCGAAGGTCCATGAGCCGTGGCTAGCATTGTAGACCAAGCGAAGAAGCTACGCTATAAGGGTGAGGGTGGTACGACGTAACTTGAAGGCAACTCACGCACGCCCATATATCTACAAAGTAGGGCACGTTTCTTAGCGTGGTGTTGATCTGAGGATGGGCGTGCACGGAGGGGGGGGGGGGGTCACACCAGTGACTTTGGCTTGCTGGCTCATAGAGACGGGGTGGGGAAGGGGGTGGAGTAAAGATTAGGGGTGATTCTGGCTGCCTGCGCGAGGTATGCACGCCCACGGTCGGTGTGAGAGATGTGACGTGTTATGGGCGGTAAAAGTTGTACCCTAGCGTAGTTCACGATGCGGGAGAGGACGAATACATCGTATGACATTTAATTTTCTTTGTTTACTCATTGGAGGATTTAACGTAGGCTGCTTTCTATAAATACACATCTTATGTAAGAACTCGACATACAAACTAACTTAACCCAATATCAGTATAATTCATACAAAACCTTTAGCACTAGTGCCTAAATACCTACTAAATCAATAGTAAATATATTAGCTGGTGTCACTCATAATTGAACCAGAGACTACAAATTTCGTGGTCAATGACTTTGAACACTTACCCCGAGGGATGGGCGTTTGACATTAATCTCCGCAAGCTCAAGACATTTAGGGTATTATTTATAATCTTGTCTAGGTTTTCCAGTGTACGAATAACAAGCAGACTAGGTCGAATGGGAGATTGGCTGACGTCCGAATCCCGGTTATATATCTTGTCCTCGGCTTATTAGAAAGCTCTTTATATTACTTTCTATCTTATTTTATTGGCAAATTTTCTGTATTTCTCAAATACTCTTTCTGAAAGCTATGCTGTTTTGTTCAATGTTCATGCATCAACAAATCGGTTGTTTTACTAATATCGTCTTTTCTTCTCCTAAGCCAGTGTTTCCTTAAATTTCATCAGTCACCTACCCCTTTAAGGGCCATAGACTAATCAAAGTACCTTTTTCAGCTCATAGTAAAACCATATGTAAACACATATCTACTATCATGTAAAGTATAAACGGCTGTTCCAAATTTTAATATTGCTTTAGGCCCTGACAAAACTAGGTAAATAAAGTTGGGATGGAGGGAAAATACAGTCCATAGCTTCAAGCCAAAATCTGTGCCAATATTTTTGTCAGATTTAATATCAACATTTTTTCTTATAGATTAATAAAACCCAGTGGTACGTTGCGTATCCCTTGAACTCTTTCGTGTACCTCTTGGGGAACACTCAACACATTTTTGGAAACAATGCCCTGGATCGTTTAGTCTTAGGGTTCGGCCAGACTGATAAGCGTGCGAGTGAGCACGCAAGCGACTGGGTGGCCAAACTGGCGAGCGAGTGCGTAATTAGCAGATAGCTCTCGATAGTTGTGGACGAGGAGGCTACGAATCTTGGCTCAGTGAAATGAGGGTGGTTTTTGACAAGTGATTTATTGTTGTGGTTTTCTCATCCTCTCTCCACGTTAATGGTGATTATTATTTGTAGAGGCCTACTTTGATAATATTGAAGTATTTTAACATATCAGTTTTACACACACACACACACAAACACACACATATATATAGGTATGGTTTATGATCTTACCAATTAAATTAGGCCGTTAGTAGCAAGTGTGCTAAACCTATCGATAGTAATAAAAATGTCAAAATGAGAAGTTTTCCTAGCACTCAATGAACCAACATACAATAATATTGCCTAGCGCCTGTAAACTATACTGTACCGGGTCGAGCGCGCGCGCTCAGTCGCTCGCTCACTCCAGTCTGGCCACCTCTCATTACAACCAAGGTGTTCTATTTTATATTTTAGTCGCTCGCGCGCTCGCTCGCTCAGTCTGGCCGCCCCCTTACCCTCCTAAAGTAAGCGCTGAATCATGACATACCGCCGGGAGGGTCTTTATCTGAATATTTGAAAAGGATGCATTCTCTGAGAATCTGTGAATCTGATCTTAGGATGACTCGGGGACAGTTTGGAGCACTGGCGGTGAAATATAGGTGATCACAAGTATTAGAAATCAATTATTCAGAATCAACTTGAATTTAACTTTATCTTAAATTAAATTTGGTTGGCCTGTACTACCTTAATCTCCCCTGTTTTCGCCGTTCGACGGGGATATCGGGGCTCGAATCCCATAAAGGTGGCGCTGGAGGTGGATTTCTTCACGTGTGGTTCGCTGCTGTGATATTTTATCTTTTTTGTTCACGCTAATAATGATGAAATTCTTAGTAAGCACTTATGTTATCCCTATCTCTGTTAGACCACCTTTTGAATTTATTTTAGTCCCGCGTCTTAATACCCGTTCGGGCTATACGCCTATGTACTATTTAAACTAATGTGCTAGGGATTAGGATGGTTGAATTTAGAGGAGGTGTACCAACATTTGCGTGTATGGAGAGTAGAAAAACATTTAGGGAAAAAACCTTGGTATATCCGACCGGGATCGAACCCCGTTCTCCTCGTATTTGGCAGTATATTCCATTGTGAGAGTAGTAACCGAGACCATGCGGCCACCGATCGGGTAACTCTTTTGTTAAACACATGAATTAAAAGTAAACAAAAAACTACAGCTTGAAACAATTAGTCTGTACCCCCTCCCTCCCCACCACAGAGCACACTTGAACCGGTCCCAGAGTTTGTGTTGGTTGCAAGAGGTACTATACACAGTATTTACCTGCCCCGAGGAGGATAGGCAGAACCACACAAACACAAGCGTGGACGCTCTAATTACCCGGATTGGTGGTCTGGGGGGGTAGGGTGACGTGAGAGGAAACACAGGTGACATCACATGAGACTGCAGGTAGCCGTATTAGTTTGCACTACTTGCCTCATGCGAGTATTCCCACCCTCCATCTCCCCTCACACGATTAGTTGGACAGTCGACGTTAAATCAGGCTAGAAGGACTTATTTAGTGGGCGTTGGGAGGACACCACTGACGCAGACGAACAAATATTCCATCCCAGAGGGACTAGAACGGTCGACTGTCTGGAATATAACCCAGGAGAATGCATGTGCTTAAAGTAGGAGTGTAGGGAACGCGAGAAAAGGTCAGTGGTTTTGCAATCTGTACAGCAAAACTTTTTTTTGCCAACATAAATAAAATATTACTCCAGTACAAACATAGTGTTTAATTTTCTCACATTGTGACCTTAACAGTTGTTGAATATCTGTTATTAGCATAGCGACATTAGATGACAAACTTTTTAAATGAAGATAAAAAGTTGTGATTTAACCAGGACGCCCTTGACAGATATTCAATAACTGTTGATATCACCATTTGAAGAAAATTAAATTCTATGTTTCTACTGGAGAAATACTTGATTAACTTTGATCAAACAAGTTTTGATACAAAAATCATAACATTAATGTCCTTAGCTCACGTTCCCAACATAACCGCCTTAAGAGCCATTTTAACAGCTGATTAACCAGGATATTAAATAAAAGATATGTTATAACTCGTGAATGTATTAATGTGTGTATTTTATACAACATTAACTTGGAAAACGAGCCAGAATCATTTTAATATTTAAAAAAAATCTAATTAATGGCTTCCTTTGTATCATTGTGATTGTTTTCTAAATAAGAATACGTAAAACCCCACCACGATGATACGTCTGATCAGATTACCTACCTAAATTAGGTATTATAGTTAGTTTTTTTTACCGTGTGGCATATATGACCGGGAAGGACCTTGACATCGGGTTCGGTCACCTGTATGTAGAATATTAGCCGCTCTGGTGGCACAGAATATTGCCCAGGGTGCACTTATTGAGGTTGCCTACACGTCTTACCCGCAATGAGATTATGTAATGATAGTTATTATGAAGTTGGGGGGCCGTGGTGAGTCATAACTTAACTTAAGCCTAATCAACCAAACCCTGGCGATTCTTAGGATTATCCCCCAAAAGGGAAAAATTACAAAGCTACCAGCCAGGAATCGAACCCGGGATCCCTAGGTTCGTAGCCAGGTGCACTGACCACTACACCACGGGGTCGGTTATTCTCCGAGTGATATCGACTCTAAGGATTGAGTATTTATGAAAGAGTTTGCACTTATACTTGGTACTTGGAGGACCAGGGAGGGGTGGTTTACCCCTCTGCCACTTTAAAAAGTTTTAGATGACATTTATATATATTTAAGTTACTTTAGATGATAAAAGCTACTCGAAGATTTAGCGAAGTTACCATTTAATATGGAATTCAAGATTTAATTTAAAAAAAGAGAGCATAATTATAAAAACCTAGTTTGCTTATTATTTAATTTGCAGAATTATATCTATGACTTTCATGTTATATATGAAACTGAATCTACCAGTACATATAACAGTGATTTTTATTTAACTCCTCCCCCCCTTCCCCAGAATAAACTCCTGCGGATGTCTCTGACCCAGTTACTTTTGAAAACCACTATGAAAATACATTTTGAAAGCTACCCCTTGTGCACTCGAACGGGAATCGAAACCCTGACTTCCTAGTAAGTAGAAACCAAGTAAAATTCTAGTCTAACGTTTAAATCCACTCGGGCACAGCTGCGGAGTTCCTAATTTATTCAGAAATATAATCGATAAACTTTTCTCGGCGCTACGCCTGAAATCAGTGGCGCGCTTCGCTGTTTTAAAACGAAACCTACCCTTTCATTAAAATTTAGTTAAAAATCTGGATGGATCATATCATTTGAAAGTCAGAGGAGGAAGTATACTCACTCTGATGAAGTTGATCTCTTGAAACTTTTAAGACTGTGGCAAGATGATTTCCCTTCGAGCGCTTTTCCAAGGCTTTTCTAATTAGATGATGAAATTTCGCGTGAAGCTCCTAGCACTTTACCCGTCCTCAGTTTCACCAAGTGAAGACACAGGTTTCAACAGTTGTTGATGTTAGCAAGATAACTATTTTTGATGAGCATATCAGTGCCACGAACTTGAAGATGGAACCACCCACGCGTGGGTGAAGGCATCAACATCGTCTGATCTGATATAATTGGCTTGTGATCGCGGAGGTTGGGATTCGAATCTCAGCCATCTGTAATTAGGTTTTTTTCCGAATGGTCTTCCCAATTTTTACTATAAGCAAATTCGGGTACATTTTTTCTAAATTCAACCTCCCTCATCCCTAATACAATAGCGTAATTAGTACATGTGTGTGCAACCGAATGGGTAGTGAGACACAGTGCCAAAAATATAAGTATATACTGCTACTAAAAAGAAAACATTGAATAAAATATTGTTGAATGTGTTTGTGCACTCGTAGCAAATACAATTACTACTTTTATTTCAGTTTTAACGGGAACATCTACAAACTAGTATAAACTAACAGTCTGTGCAACTTGTATGGAGAGTGGCTGGTCAGGGAAGCACTAGAGGGACGTGGCAATTTCAGGATAGGAGGACGTGTCATCAACACAATAAAATAGGCAGATGATCTAGCATTGCTGGATAAAAATAAAGGAGAGGTGCAGGAAATGATAGGCCAGCTGGTGGAGATAGGGAGAAGATATGGCATGGAGATCAACAGTGAGAAGTCAAAAGTGATGGTGATTTTAAAAAAAATTAAGAGTTGCTGAAAATAAAAATTGGAAACCAGGAGGTGGAAAACATAGAGAAGTTCAAGTACATGGGAAGTTCGCTGACAAAGGATGCCTACTGCACCAAAGAAATTAGGTTGAGGATCGCCCTGGATAAGGAAGCGTTCAACAAGAAGAGGTTACTGCTGACCCCCAAGTTGAATATTGGACTGAGGAATAAAATGATTAAATGCTACATTTGAAACATCGCGCTGTATGGGGGAGAACTGGGACTCTTAGAAAGATGGAAAAGAAATACTTAGAGAGCTTTGAAATGTGATGCTGGAGAAAACTTGAGAAGATCAGATGGGCAGACAGGGTGACAAATGAAGAAGTCATAAGAAGAGTGGGGGAGAATAGAACAATTTTGGATGTTATTATTCAGTGCAAAGCAAACTGGATCGGGCAAATCCTTGATAGGAACTGTCTTCCGCACGACGTCATAGAAGGAAAGGTTGAGGAAAACACGATCTTAGGTTAAGGAGGATTCAAATATTGGATGACTTGAATGTAAGAAGAAAGTTCTGGGAGCTAAAGAAGGAGGCAGAGGATAGGGTGAATTGGCTGTCTAAGTTCACTGACTAAATAAATGGATCTGTCGTAAGATAGAACACCAAATAGTAATAATAATAATAACATATGTTAATTATCTAGTAAAACAATGCGTTCTATAATGATTTGATTGATTGAAAGCTAGGTAATTTTGACTTTATATTTTATTTTTAATCTAGTGATAGGGTTTTAAACCCTTTCACAAAATACTGATAAACAAACTAAATAAAATAAAGCTGTCGATTAAAAATGTTAACTTGAATTATTATTCTTCTTTTTATTATTGCCTTCTACAAAAAAAAACTAATTGCGTTCATATAGAAATCATCAAAGTACCCCGGCAAAACTTTGTTCTGGTTTTGTGGCAAACAGAAAAGCTTGGATGACGGGAAGAGCAAATAAAACTGAACAACTCTCTTGTCATAAAGTACTAATACTCCCCCACCCCTCACCCCTTCCCACTAGACAAAAATAAATAAATGTTTAAACAAATAAAATGAGAAAATGACGAAGACGACAGTGTTGCCATCACCCGTTGTGTTTGATTAGGATAATGGTGGGGGAATATAGAGTGCGGTGGATAAAAGAAAGTAAAAGGTATGAACCACTAGTCTGCGTTTCAGTTGAAACATGTATCCGCTTCGCAGCGCGGAGGTTAGTGTATACTCTTTTATATTCTCTCTCCTCTTTGCATGGTCGGCTCGCCTGGTTCTGTTCATTCACTGACTTTCTTGATTACCCCAGGTTTGCATGGGTAAAGGTCATGACATTTTCTACTCAGCCTTTCACGAAATAGCACTATGGACGAAAGTCGAGGTAAGAGAGAAAAAGGGAAGGGGGACACTGAGGTTTTTAGTAATCTCCACTCTGAATCATCAGAAGAGCAATGAAAGGTGAAACGTACTAAATAGCTATTAAGGCTGGGCTTAACTTTTTAGAAACATATCGAAAGCGTACTTACTATCACTCGGTAGAGCGTCTTTATTCTGAACGAAGAGTCCCAATTTTGATCCCCTGGCAGGGCATGGTATGGTAAAAAGGGACGACTGTGCATTACGTCTGATCTAGGATTAAGTTAGATTGTAAGTCATTAGCTGATGTAATTAATTGGTTCAGAAAGTGCATGTTGATTACCTCAAACAAAAAAGTGGGTATTTACTATAGTAAAGCAATAAAAAATTTCATATTGTATACATTAAAATACATTACGTTTATTGGCTACAAGATGGCTTCTAATGGCTTTTTAATACACATTTGTTAGCATATGTTTATTGGCTACAAGATGGCTCTTAATAGATTCTTAATATACATTTATATGTACAGGGCTATTCAGATATCACTCGCTTCAGTGGCGTAGTTAGATAACGCGCTAGTCGTGTTCAGCTAAATTGCCGAGGACGGGGATATCGAGGTTCGAATTTCGGTCGGGTGAACTGGGGGTGGTTTTTCCTAAACGATTTTCCACTCTCCCTCCACGCAAATGCGGGTTCACTTCCTCTAAATTCCACCTTCCTAATTCCTAATTCATTAATGTAATTAGTACTTAAGCGTATAACCCGTAAGGGTAGTAAGACGCGGTGCTAAATATTAATAATGAAAAATAATTCAGATATCAAGGTAAAAATATCATACAGGTTGCAGGGGGCGACAAGACAAGTAATTTCACAAAATTAACTTTAGGTTAGCAACGTCAAATGCTGGCTCTACGAGAGGTCAAAGTTGGCGCTGTATGCCCCTGGGGTATAGGCAGCACATGCAGAATGACACAAACCAACACAGGCATCCACACCCATGGATTGTCGATGCCTGTGCCACTATTCGCAACATGCCTCATAGTTTTGAGCGGGTCAGACATTCAGCGGTCTGTTGTTGCAACTTGTGTATCAACACGGGTGATCGCCACTTTAAACAGTTGCGGTTAAATAGTTTTGAGTATATCTCCATACGGACGTTATTCTGCCATTGCTTATCACCCAATAAGAAGTGAATCCACTTCCTCATTCCAGATCCCTCCGTACTCTCAATAACAACCCTTGTCAGGGCCAATGACCGTATCTTTGAAAGAATCAACAATTCTTCATGGGCACCTGTTGCCAGGCAATTTGATACCTAGTACTAGCCATGTTGATATGTGCTGAAGATTGATGAGCTGCCTACCCCCCCAGGTACATACAGAGCTTTGACGTCTCATAGCGCCTCCATTTGACGTCGCTAACCCCAAGCTAATTACGCGGAAATACTTGACATGTCACACTTTACAACCTGTATATTTTACCTGGAGATCTGAATTAACTTGTATACAGGCAACCATAACAACAACATCCATACCTGCTTTGGTGGCCCTTTAGGCGTCACTTTATTAATATACTAGACTTATAGTGAGGTAGATATCGGGGTCCAAATTCTGGTTGGGTGTACTGAGGATGTTTTACCTAAATGATTTTTCTGTATCCTCTAACGCAAATGCGGGTACACTTTATCTAAACCCGCCCTTTATCATCCTTAAATAATTTAACATAATTAGTACATAGACCGTATAGCCTGAACGGGAAGTAAGACACTGTGATTTTTAAAAATCTATCAGTAACGTTAATAAAGTGAATGTTTTTACTCTGCTATATTATTTTATGGTTGCCTGTGACCAATATTATGGAATACAAAGTTTTAAAACGTGTAAAAACGTGCAAAAAAAGCAAAAGGGCAAAAAAATAGATTTCATATAAACAAGGATGGACAGGGTAGGTAAAAAGGGTACCTAAGTAAAATGAGTAAAAGGTGTGGAAAGGATTAAAAGGGAAAAAAGGGTATTATTTTAGTGTAAAAAGGATAAAAGGTGTAAAAAGTGGAGAAAGGATAAAAAGTTGTAATAAGAACCAAAAAAATTTAGCATTTTTTCCCTGGGTTTACTCCATTTAACCTTTTTACCCTTTTGACGTATTTTACTCTTTTGACTCTTTCTACCCCATTTACCCTTTTTCACAAATTTTGTCCTCTTTACAATTTTTGCCCTTTTGCCGCTTTTTACTCTTTTTATTTATTTTACCCCTTTTAACCTTTATATTTTGTTTATTTCTATTAGTTTTAATTTTTGCCTTTGCACCATTATTACCCTTTTTCCCATTTTTGTTCTATTGTGCCCTTTTTAATATTTTTCCCATTTTAGTCTTATGGCCATTTTTGATTAAATTTACTTTTTACCATTTTTAGACTTTTTCCCTTTTTGTGGTTTTACACCTTTTTACAGTTGCTAACTGGCTTAGTCCCAGAGAAATATTTTAGGATAAGAAGGCGAAAACGTATAAAAAGTGCAAAAAGTAAAATGAGTAAAACAATAAATCTAATCTAGGTCTATTTATTTTAGAAAAATAGTCAAAAGGATAGGCCTATTGTAAAAAGGTTAAAAAGTGTGAAATAGATTAAAAGAATAGAAAGGGTCCAAAGGGTAAAGAGAGTAAAGAGGGTTAGAAAGGTAAAAAAGGGTAACAGGTTAAAATGGGTGAAATTGGTAAAATCGATAAGCTGAGTGAAAAGGGTTAAATGGGTCAATAGGATAAAAAGTGAGTATAGACACAATTTTAAAATTCCGTCTTCCAGGTACACATGCTCGTGCACTAGGTCTGCCATTATCCGCATTACACAACTGTATGAACTTTATTACTAAATCTATTTCGCGGTGTTAATAGCGCTATTTATTCATGTTTTCTGTTTTAAAATTAATTTAAAAGAATCAAATCAAAATTTTAAAATTCTGGATTCGAAGTGCATCTATTATGTTCGTGCACAAGTTCTACTAGTTTCTTTAGATTTCAGATCTCTGCGCGCTCATGACAGACACACAGACTCTAGATTTTATTAATATAAGAAGATATTTATTTCCGCCGACCTTCTGATTAGATCTAAAGACCCGAACGGTTATTATTAAAGCACTGGGCTCAACATTATAGTAAAACACTGACATGAAAAATATGTAATATTTTTGGTTAATTTTTTTTAGCACCGCGCTTGTCCAGGTTGTACGCCTATGTACTAATTACGCTAATCTTAAATATAGGACAGACACAACATCCAGCCCCCCTGCAGTTAATTCATCACTGTAAACTCACATTTCACCAATGATACATTTTCGGTCATGAACCCAAGGCCCTTAGCTCCGTAGGTATTTAATTAAATGTTTACAAACTTGTACAATAATTTAGTTTCTCGTTAGAAACAACTAATGGGGTGGATATACCCGCAAATATACAAGTTAACAATAGTTCCGGTTCCTTAATTAATTCAAGTTAACTTGGAAACGAGCGTTCTGACGGCTCTACTTTAAAAAGATAAAAATAAATAAATAACTCCCAAATGTACACATTGAGCAAACTCTTCCAGCTTGAAGAAAAGCATTGTTGTTTTGCAGGCGAGCTACTGCGGACTTGATAATTAACACAGCCAGAACCAACTAATTCTGTGAAAACTTTCCTCAACTAGCTTAACTTTGGCTCGTTTGCATTTGGGTAGAAGTTTCAACACTGGCATGTGGCGGGAATATTGTTTTCCATTTCCTTTGGGTAACACGGAATTAATATTATTTATATAATCGCAGGTAGGGATTCCCAAAACTTAATGGGAAGGAAGTATTATGCATTTTGTAAGGACGAAACTAAAAATAAAGAAGGAAAGCAGCGTAAGATAAATAATATAAAAGACGTGAAACTTAATCTAATTGGAGAAATATATATTTTTTAAATAGGATTTAAGCTTCTATAGAAGTTCACTTTATGTCACCTCACTTTAGTGAAATCAAAATAGATAGTAGCTGGAAGCGCGTAGGTGGCCGCATGTTCTAACGCGTCACTCACATGCTATACTGTATTAATGGTAACGGGGAGATTGGGGTTCGAATCCCATTTGGATGTATTAAGGGTAATTTTTCCCAGCTAATTCCTCAACCTTCTTCCGCCTAAATTAGTGTACATTTCCTCTAAGATAATCTATCTTTCATGTCCTTATTCATTTATAGTAATTAATATAAGCGTATAACCCGAATGGGCTCTAAGATGGCGAAACAAAATTATACGCAACTCGATTTCGTAACGCGAGATTAGGGGCTGTATTTAAATTACGTAAGTTTTTTTGGGTTGGGAGTAGGGAGGTTCGGTATTTTATTACGTTTTCTTACGAGGGAGACGGGGATAGGAGGGTCAGAGCCCATCTAACGTAAAGGTTTTTTAAAAATCAATGTTTGTGGTAAGAAAAAAATCTAAAAAAAAAGTCAGAAAATAAATATATTAGTTATAACATTTCACTTATAAGAGGCCTCTTTCATTTACTTATGTGTTCAACCTAATTTTACTGCAATTATTAAAGTACGCTAAAATTTCTTATCACTCGCTTTTTTACCCATTCCTATGTCTAAAAATAGTAAAACGATTAAAATAAACTAATTTACCAAATCATAAAAAATTACGTAAGATAGGAGGGGCGAGGATGACGACAAGTTTTAACATCCTTTACATGGAGGAGGGAGCGGGGTCGAAAATTATTAAAAAAAAGACCTAGGCTTAAGTTATTTGATAAGTTGTGTGCTGATATAACAGTCGGTTAAAAAAGTGCACGTTAAATAACAATGATAGTCATAATTTTCTTCATTATCATAATTTTTATTAGGTGTTCTGTCGTACGACAGTTTCATTCCTTTTGCCAGTGAACTTAGACCACCAATGCAATGAGCCCTTTCCTCTGTCTTCTCCTTCAGCACCCAGCCAGAATTTTCTCATTTCCTTCAAGTCATCCATTATTGGAATCCTCCTTCTTTCTAAGCTCCTCTTTCCCTCAAACTTTCCTATCATGACGTCGTGCAGAAGACAGTTCCTCCTAAAGTTGTGTCCGATTCAGTTTGCTTTGTACTTAAGAATTACATCCTAAATGGTTCTCTTCTCACCCACTCTTCTTAGGACTTTTTAATTTGTCACCCTGTCTGTCCACCTGATATTTTCAATTTAAATACCTCAAATAAATGAATATATATATATAATTCTTTTCCCAAGCACCTTAATATAAAACACGTATAAGGTATCCAAGTATTTTCACTAATGCTGTAGGGATTGTAATGATTCTGCTATATTGCCTTGTTTTCTGGATTATTTAAATTTAGGTTGTGTCGATTTTATTAGTCTTTGACTGTACTGTTGTTGATTTACTTCCGTACACGTGCAGCAGGCGACGGGTCAAGAACATTCAGTTTGCTTGTTTCCAGCCCTCGCAATAATTCAAGGTCAAACCTCGCAGTGTAGTTGAGAGAGAGCGAGAGAGAGAGCGATATATTTCAATTGTAAACTTTAGTGTTTTTATTTTCTTTTTCTAAAAGTAGTTTTGCTTATGTTCGCAAGAGCTCAGCAGCTCTCGGTGACAAATTTAAATTAAAGCCAGATAATTGATGTTTTTTTCTCTTTTTGTACAGAGTTGTTGACTGTCGATTCGGGCTAAGACGTGTGAAGAAACGCGTGTTCCAGGATGGCAATTTCTTTATTATATATAATGTGAATACCTATTCGAACTGAAGTGAATACAACTTTCAAACAAAGACTTTTTCGACTATTAAATAAAACATGAGTTCTGTAATTTATAAATAAAACAATATGAAAATAACATGTATAAAATGTGTTTAAAATATAAAATGTTTAAAGGAGCGAAGTGCGACAGGACAAGGAATATAATTTTAACAAAGTGTACCTACATTTGCGTGTCACGTGTACCCACCTTTTTCCATGCTAAGTAACATCTAGAATAATAAGTACTAATTTAAGTATCGCATGACTTTTCCCAGATTTAGGATATTTAGCGTGCACTTATTTACTTTTCAAACCGAATGACTATATCAGCAAACTACTTACAAACAAACTTAACTATAGAACCGACACAACACCCATCCTTCCAGTAATTATTTCATCACTGTGAAAGGAGAAGCCCCAATTTCACCAATAATATATTTTTTAGCCATGCCGAGATTCAACCCCATGACCTGATAGTTCAAAAGTCGAATGAGCTATTGACTGAGCTAAAGTGTTTTTTTTAAAAGTATGAATGCATACTTTGGATATTTCAGAATTATTTTTCTAACACCACGTCTTACTACCCATTCTGGTTGGACGCCTATGTAGGTCTACTAATTACGCTGAAGTTTTTTTCTAAGTATGAGGAAGTTTATATTTATAGGAAGTGTATATGCATTTGCGTGGAGGGAGATTTGAAAACTATTTTATAAAAACCTCCCGACCAAGATTTTAACCACGATCTTCCCATCATTAGCAGTCTAGTATACTTCAAGAGTGACGTCTTAGACCATGAAACCACCGAAGTGGGTTTTTCCGAAATGGAATCGAAAATACGTGTCTGCAATACTGCTACAATATACATAACTAGAGTGAAAGCACGTATGAACTCATTTACTATGTTCCTCCATCGAGCCAAACGAGACTCTATTCCATACCATCCCTCTCTCACACATGCCCACATATTGTATAATAATCACTGTTATGGAAGATATTGGGTATCTACCGACGCAGTTGGTTCTACCAACACCAGCTGTGGATGCTCATGTAAAATGGATCAGTTCTGTGTTCCGCGTATCGTCCATGCGTATTAACACTTCACTTTTTGAAGGCACGGAATTCGCCCTTTACTCTGGTAAATAATGTATCAGGGCGAAAACTTCTCCCCTACCTCCCTACATTACTCCTTCCCCTCTCCAGGTCCATGTGTGTATAATTAAACCCTTGATGGACCCAGACAAAGTGCTGGATGGTGAATTGGATGTCCGCAGGACGTACCAATGGCCAATATAAACGCACGATATAAAAGGGAAGGAGGGGATCGAAAAGGGGGAGGGGAGATTCTGTGAAAACACAATTATTATTCTAATAACAATAGAAACGGTTTGTTAAAACGTGTTGGACGGTGTGTACTGTAGTTTTGGTCTTTGACAATACTTAGAGTTCGTCAAATCTACATATCCTAGTTAGAAACATGATCAAACGTTTCATAAAAACAAAATGAA
>CABFWB010005610.1:5784-24480 GCA_902151455.1 Timema bartmani | reverse complement strand
TGAAAAAATAAATACAAATTAGTTACTAATGTGTGAGTTTAAAAAATAAGTATTTATTATAATAATAATTTTAATCAAAAAATAATATCTAATTACATTAAAATTATGCATATTATTTTATTATTGTGTTTAAATCATCCTTTTTATTAATATTTTAATCTATTCTAGTAAGTAATTTTTCAAAATCTTACATAATTAAATTCAAATTATGCTGGGGTCATAATGACCCCACGCGAGTATTAGTGTAACAAAATCACACGCGAGTGTACCAGGGTTAAATAAGATGCAGTCTCATTGTGGAATAGGTCAGATGGAAGTTCTAGTGTCTTAAACACTAAAAATAGATATGTATTGATTCCATAAGAAATAATATAGATAAAAATTTAAACAATTTTTGAAATATCTAAGTACCAGGGTTTGAGTCTTGACAGAGATCAATTTGATGGATTTTTTTTTTTTTTTGAGAGATTTGAAAGTAGACAGTGATTGAGGCTCAATAGGCTAAAAGAAAATGTAACTACATCGATTAAAGTAAAAAATAATTTCATACTTTAAAATAAATTTTCAAATGTGAAGAGTTTTATACTCTAACTTAAAGGCTTAATCAGAGCAAGAATAAACACAATATATAGATAGTTGTTGAAATATAAAAAGTTTGTAAAAGCAAGTGAGTTGGTTGATAAACAAGGAAGAGTTTGTTTCCTTTTGATGTGTGAAGTTTAGATATTAAATTAAATGGTGCTTTAGGATGACACGGGTAAGAAGTCTTGCATGATTGTGCACATTTAAGGATTGGTGAGGTTAGAGAGAGATATGTTGGTCAAAATGACAACTAATTGAGGTTTAAGGTGTCGTGAAGAAGGTTTTATGGAGGTAAAGAGATGAGGTTATAAGTTCTGTGAGGAGATATTTTAGTTCAGAATAATCATTTTAAAAGAGGTTAGTGCCCAAGCAATCAATTTATAATAAATAAGAGGTAGAGTAGAGTCAAAAAGGAATTTGAATGATATAGGAAGGCTTAACATGTTTAAGGTGTGGCAAAAGGACAGTTAACAACCAACTAAGGTCTTGTGAGAAACAACAAAAAATAAAAGACTATCAATATTGTATTTATGTTTAAAGACTAATCAAACTAAAGTTTGGCATCAAATTAAACATTCTGATTAGAATTAAATTGAAAGTTGAAATCTTAACTTAAAATTATATTAAGATTTATGTTTATATAATTGAAGCAATAATGTTTAAACTTAAAGGAATTTGTAGAATCAAATTGAGGTTGACAAATGCAGAATGATAAAATCAAATTTCAAGTAAATGACCTAAGTAGATGTGAAAGCAAAATAAAATTAGGAAAACAAAAATACAAACATCATGTGGTATCAGAATTTCAGTTTTTAAACCAACAGTAATTGAGTATTGTGTAGATGATTTGAAAATATCAGGGTATAGAGATAATAATATTGAGGTGAGGTAAACACGTCACACATAACATGTGTATTTTGCAATCAAGTAACTAAGACAAGTTTTGAATTGATACATATCAAAGCTTAAAGTAAATTTAGATTCAAGATTTTGAATACTTAGAGACAATTTAAAATTTGTTATTTTTAACTTAGTAAAGTATAGTGCCAGAGATGATCTTTAGTTTCTATCTGTTGTTTACAGATTTAAAGTAATTTATGTTCATTAATTAATAGGTTTTAAGAGCAGCAAATGAACTTTTGAGAAAAAGAAATGTTGTGTAAAATATATAGACGATTTCAGTATTGCAATGTATAGTGGAAAATGAGCGAGTTTTTTAATGTGCGACAAAGGATAAGAAGACAATATCATCAACCTTATAAATGAATAGCAAGAGAAAAAAGAAAAAATATGTAAGAGTTATTTTATGACAAGACAAAAACATATATGATGTACCGCTACTATGCATCAAGATCATATTTAAATAATTGTAACTTTTCAGTCTAAAACTCCTCTCAACTTTATAATGCTATCTTAAAATATTATCGGTAAATTAAGTATGATTTTCATACATGTCAAGATTCATGTCTAGTAAGTAAGAGTGTTAATTTAAGATATAAGAGAAGATTGTATTGCTTGCTGTCGAAGATCATTGCATTTCTATTCATCCAGCAACCAGGGGAAGTACTGTAATAATATTGATTTTTCCGTCTGTATTAATATTTAAAATCATATTTTAAAGTAAACATTTTCATATTTCTTCTTTTCAATTAATTTAAATTAAACTCATCTTTTCTAAACGACAGCCATGTTTCTATTTTTCTTTCGTTTAGCTGCACGTGTTAGAAGCATGGTTTATTTCCGGGTTTTATTACGCAGTATTTAAGAACAGGTGCAGAGTAAAGCCGTGTCTATTTTTAGTTTTCATGCTCAGATAGAATAACCCCATTGGTCGATGGAAAGAAATTAAGTATTGATCTGGGTTCAAGAGTTAAATAGCTACGGGGTTGACAGACCCAAGCTTAGCAAGATGCTAGTTTTGTAAAGGACTTCTTTGCTTAAACGTCGAATCGAGTAGACGTGTTTCGAACGATTGTAACACTATGTACGAATACTGGTTCAACTGTAATTTAAAATTTGTGGAAATAAACTATCTACACGCTGAATCATCGTATGGAAAAGTTATTAGTATTTAGAAGAGCGTCATGCTCAACGAAGGAGTATTGTTACAAATAGCACCCATCGTGGCTCATAGTATTACTACAATTAGCCCAGGACCTGGAGGTATAGTTAAAGAGTTACACTTGCCCCATACTAACGGAAAGTAGAACCTATTGACAATAACAAATATTTTGTACAGCTGAGAAAAAACCATTCAAACAATTGTTCTCTTTATTTTGCTCATAGCTAAGCATATGTTATTCAACTAGTACAGGAAGTTTGAGGAAAATATATATCTGGTTACATAATTACCGACAAATAAATATTGAACTATTCAAAATTGCGGTTCTACTTACCCCAGTGTACATTAATTAATGATGTTTCATGTATATCTTCCAAGCTTGTTTGGTTTTCAACACAACTCTCTTTGGTACCTTTTATAATCTTTTATCATTTCATAACACAGTGAGTAATTCATAAATAATATATATCTCTCCTTACTTAACTTTAAAATGTGTTTTAAAAAATATGACAGTTTCCCTAGATGAAGCAAAATTATTTAAAACTAGCGAATATTATTCAGCTGTAAAACACTAGAATAACTTGGTAAACAAAATTTCCCATGGTATTCAATAATAGGAAAACTTAACAAAAAAACTTTCATCTATAATTGCCATTATTTGTTTAATTTTTTTTCCAATTTTCAACAATTTAATAATTTAACTAATCTAAGGATGGAAGTATTGGCTAGTAAAAGGTTCTAGATGCCCCCTACCCCAACCTAGCTATTTCACCTACTTAGTAGGCCGCAAGCCAACACTGCAACAAAGTTTTAATATTGAAAATGTTCATATAGAAATGTGACAAACCTCTGGTATGTAAAACTGCAACATGTTTTGAACACCATTCTTGAGTGTGACAACTGAACTAGGACAGCCAGTACACGAACCTTGCATTTTTAGCTTCACTATTCCATCATCAAAGCTCTAAAGAAAAAAGAAAACAAAAATAAACATTCTTTGTGTGGTTATTAAAATATCAAGTGTTTATTTTAAATAGAAAAACCATATTAGGGCCTACAATGATAATGACAAAACCAGATTTTAATTCCACATCTAATTCAGTAACTATAACAAATTTACTCTAAAGTATAAATGTTATTTTGTAATCAACTAAAATAACATTTTATGGAAAAAAAAATTTCTTTCTCATACAAGGATAGAGAGTTTGTGGTAGTAAAAATTTTCAAACTCAAAATTATAATGAATATTTACATTTTTTGCACCCTCAAACCCAAAAAACAGGATTTTACAATTCTGTCTGTATTCCTGTAGTTGCATCCAGATTTGAAATGGTTTGATGGATTTTGATCAAACTTGATATTTTGATCAAGCAGCGAGCGTCGACACTAACAGGCAACTTAGCTGCTAATTCAAGGAATAAGGGATCATATTCAGCTAAGGATTATCCCTATATTTTCAACAAAACTATATTACAAGGCTCTAACTGATATTTTTGAGTAAATTGAATAATGGCCATGAAAAGTTTGTATTTACATCAATATATATATTTATATACACATACACATACATATATGTGTTCTAAATTTGAATGACATCTGTTGACAAATACAATAACTAGAGTATAATTCCAAAGTGCTAGCCGTCAAGTTTTTCACACAAAAGTTCTTTTGACAAGGTTCTAAATGATGTGTTTCTTTCTCTTATAATCTCCGTTTTCATAGGTCTGCTGTTTAACAGTCATTTACTATGCAGTTTATAGTTTCTTCTTCCAATCAAAACAAAATTATCACAGCCCCTTGTATTTTTTTTTTGTGCTGTTCAGTATTGAGATACACTTTTTAGAGTGAATAAGATTAAATATAAGTTATGAAAGGGATCAGGAATGCGTTAAAAATATGCTCAGTGAAATAGTGATTCTTCTGAATCTTATTGTTCTTTAACATTTACCAGCATTTCAGAAAGTGAAAGTGAATATTTCAATATACAAAACAAAAAAAAAAGTTTGTAGCCTACACATTCAGTATTTTATTTTTGATTTCATATTATTACAAACAACCTTCTTATATAGTAGCTACTTTATGTACAGTATTGTTCTTATTCTTAAATAATTATCTTCAACAGTTAAAATCTAATAGGCTAGACATAAATAGGTGTCTCTTATCCTATTTTAGTTCATATTTTATTTTATATCTTATTATGCCTCTACTACTCAATTCTGATTTCACCGCTAAGTGGTGTACCCCAGGATCCGAGTAACCTAGTGGTGGTTGGGTTGAACCCCAACGAAAACCAGGTCAGGTGCAGACGAGAGACAGGAGACTGGTCAGGGCCAAAACCAACAAGCTTGGAACAGGGTCTGGCCAGTTGGCTGGGAGTGAGAGGGTTGGTGATGAGCTTGGTCATCATCAACAAGCTTGGAACAGGGTCTGGCCAGTTGGCTGGGAGTGAGAGGGTTGGTGATGATGAGCTAAGTCATCATCAGTACCAATAGCCTCAGTTAGGGAAGGTAACCACCAAGAGAAGGTCTACCTGAGAATCTATAAACTGAAGCCCCTCTACTTAAGTGTAGGCCATGACAGGCTTAGTAAGCCGATGGCCGAAACAAACCAAAGTACTTGTGAAAATAAAGTAAAATGCCGGATTGGAAAAATTGTTGACAGCCATAAACTGCAAATAGGGACTGAACATTGGAACATTGACTGGAAGTGTGTAGGAGATTGTGGACATAATGAATGAGAGGAGAGTGCATGTCCTGGGCCTGAGTGAGACGAAGTGGAGAGGGAACAGCCTTAGGGAATCAAGGAAAGGCTATATTTGGTATTAAATGGTAAACGTCAAAGGGAGGAGAAACCGTAGCCTTTGTAGTAAGAGAAGGGTTGGACACAGAGATGAACGAGACGAATAACAGGATAATAGAGATAGTAATAAAGGATAGAGGGAAAAAACGAGGGGTGATACAAGTGCATGCCCCACAAGTAGGGTGCCCAGCAGAAGAAAAGGACAAATTGGAGGAATATCTAGAAAAGCATATTGGAAATGACTGACAGGTAGTAATGGAGGATCCTTAGCGCAAAAGTAGAAAAAGAGAAAGGAGGGTTTGAGGAGGTGTTGAGGTGCTACAACTTCGGAGTAAATCTTAGTGATAACAATACTACATGTGTATGTGGGATGAGACTATTGCTCTTAGGGGAAGTTCAGAAATTACTTCATGAATAATGTCAGTCATTGATCAAGGTTTTATAACCTGCAAAAATTTGATAATCTGTTCAGAGAACTGTGCCGGTCAGAATAAACACTACAAAATTACCAATTTATACTTGTTCCATGATAAAGGTTACTTCCGAGTCACCTACAATGAAATTAAATATTGGAAAAGAGTGGTGACCCAATTTGATTTACACATATATGAAAACCTCCAATAAATAAACCTATGTTGCCAGCTGATAAAAAAAATATATATTTGCTTGGGATGGTGGCACTTTTACCTGCACAGTACGATAAAATAAATTCCATGTGAACATTGAATCTTAACTGCATAATTGTTCAAACAATTTTATTACAACTAATTTTGTAAAATTATAATACATTTAAGTTTGTTTTCTGTATAAGATTATTTATTTTTATCTTCCAATATTTCTAAAGGCACTTAGAACAGATATAACACTTAAGAGCTTAGTTTAAGTATTGTGTAGCAAACAATTTTTTTTTTCCTGAATAAAAAAATTACACTTTTAATCCAAGAATGTTTTTGTCTCGCCTGTAAAATTTTATTTTTGGCACTTAAAATGTTTGACGTTTCCACCCTTCAATTATATTAATATTCTAGGTCAACATTTTTTTATTACAAAGAAGTTAAACATAATATTATCTACTTGGTACTCTTTCTATAGATGAGTAGTTTTTGGATGGGTATACCATATTGGCCTGAATATAATGCAATGTTTTCCCCTTAAAAACGCCCTTCTGAAAATTGTACTCATATTATATTTGCAGCCTAACATTTTTCACTGAGAAAAATGGCAGATTCCTAAATATTTTTTGTAGCATGCTAAGACTGTATTGGCCAGCTGGTGAGCGTTTCCATTAATATACGCTAAAAGACTTAGGCGAAAAAAAAAAAGTAAGTGATAGAGAGAAAGTGTGGCATTGTAATGGCAGCCGAGGTGGGAGGCTCAGGTCAAAATGGAGAGGATCCCCCCCCTCCCCTTCAGTGTAAAGACAACTGTTCATTCAGTAGGTCGGTGTTAGTTTGTTGCTGTTTTACTGGTAAAAAATCATCTATGGCAGATCCGTAAATGAGCTGGTAGCTTTAAATAATAATTAAGTTAATTTTATTCTCACCTAACTTTTACTTTAAAAAAGTGTTATGGTTGCCTCTTAAAGAAAATCGATCGTCACCGCCCAATCCCCCGACCTAGGTTTCATTCTATCGGAACTCCTCAGGGAGGNGGACAAAGAGGTAATAGTTGCCTCTTGAAGAAAATAGATCGTCACCACCCAATCCCCCGACCCAGGTTTCATTCTATCGGAACTCATCAGAAGGGAGTGTGAAATATGGAACACAACTTCTTAAAAGAGGAAAAAAAAAAAAAGAGAGAAAATAGAAAATTGTAAAGAATGATAGGACACAAAGATAGGAACATGTAAAAGGTATAACATAAAGGACAAACACAGGAAAAGGACCTTTGTCCAATGGCAGCAATGTAAAGTGTGAATTGTGTTTCTTTTCATTGTTAAAGCCATATTGTGTTCGTCCCTTTTATATGTTTCAATCTACCTTTCCTATACCTTCTTCCAAATATAATACAATTACCTCATAAAGCGAAAAGAGGTTTTCCTTATAGAGATACATTATATATTCGCATCCCATGTCCTTTTCCTGTGTTTGTCCTTTATGTTATACCTTTTACATGTTCCTATCTATGTGTCCTATTATTCTTTACCATTTTCCATTTTCTCCCTTTTGTTTTTTTGGTTTCCTCTTTTAGGAAGTTGCGTTGTGTTTCACACTCCTCCCTGATGAGTTTCGATAGAATGAAACCTGGGTTGGGGGATTGGGCGGTGACGATCGATTTTATTTTTAAAAAAAAGTGTATAAGAGTTGTTAGGTTTTTACTTCTGATACCATCATGTCAGGTCATATTAAAATTTTAGACCATTTATTTTTCATGTAGAATACCTCAAAACTTTAGGGTCATATTATATTTGGCCCAATAGTATGTGAAAGAGTGTGTGTGTGTATATAAATATAAATAATTTTTTTTCTCTTCAAAATCAACGACTGTAAAAATTACCTAAACACGAGTAAACCTTGGTTTGAACTCAGGTGGATGTTTAAAATAACTTAATGTTCATGTGTAGTGCATGCATTTACACCAACCAGACACCATATTTATTGATAAATATCTAGAAAATCTACTAACAATGAAAACAATATCCCCACCATCCTCTTGTACAGTTGGTCGAATTCTTGTGTCCAGCAGTTCCTTAATCATTTGAACTGTTTCATCGTCATTTTCATTTATTCCTAAAACCAAAAGCACATACACCTGGTAAGAACACAATGGTTTGGCCAATGTTCGGGAAATGTGTCCACCTGAGATGAGTCAGAAGTAGATAGACACGCTACCGACTGAGCTAAGGTGTTGGGTTGTTTTATTTATATGAAGAATAATATTTAAATATTAGTACATGAGTTTATTTTATGCAGTGATAAAATAAGCCAATCATCGACCCTTACAATAGAAAACAAAACAACACAAGGGAGATTAGATTAGGTTAATCAAATTTTAAAAAAGAATGATATAAAATTAAATTTATCAGCTTCTTAAAATTATAATAAACCAGGTTTAGTTTTTTAATGTGCTATATTTACATAAGTATATACATCATTACTCAAATGATGTGAAGTAAATCATCATCTAGACAGTTTGTATAAACAATGGCTATGACAGAATGACTAAAATACTGACTAAAATAAGTCTTTCAACTTATGTGGTTATTGACCTTTATACAAGGTTTGTCTATTAAATAACCAGACTGGTGCTCTAAAAAAATTGTATTTACAAAATTACTCAATGGACATGCTATCATCTTCAATGTAGTCCCCTCCTCAATCCCTACACCTCACCATACGAATCTTCTACTGTTGGAAGCAATGTTTCAGGTCCTTTTCTGAGAGGCTGTTCATGAGCTTCGTCACTTTTTCCTTCACAGCATCAACAGACTCAAAACGGGTTTCTTTTAGTGCAGACTTGATCTTCGGGAACAGGAAAAAGTCACATGAGGCTAGATCAGGTGAGTAAGTTGAATGTTCCAACACGGGAATCTTGTGCTTCGCCAAAAACCTCTGGATAGACAGCGCTTTATGTGCTGGAGCGTTGTCCTGATGAAGAATCCACGAGACGTTCTTCCACATTTAAGGTATTCTTCTTATGCTTTCACAAAGGGTTGTCAAAACTTCCTTATAGTAAACCTAGTTAAAAGTCTGACCTTCTGGTCCCCAATCAATATGAACAATCCCTCGGATATATATATAAAAACTATCATCAATGCTTTGAATTTGGACTTGCTCATACGTGCTTTCTTTTGTCTTGGTGAACTGGGACTCTTCCAAAGCATGGATTGACGTTTAGTTTCAGGGTCAAACTGAAAAAACCATGATTCGTCACAAGTTATCCCATTTTTTAAAAAGTTTATATCATTTTCGATGTTATGAAGGCTGTCAGCACAAATGTTCATTCAAGTTTCCTTTTTCTCAGGAGTGAGCAGTTTTGGCACAATTTTAGAGCAAACTTTTTTCATATGAAAATTTTCATGTAAAATTTGCAGAACCGATATTACCGATATTAACTAAGTCAGCAATTGCTCAAATGCTCAGGTGTCGATTTTTTCGAACAATTTCATTCATTTTTTTCAATATAACATCTATTTTTGATGTGCAAGGACGGACGGGCGCAGATCATCTTCTATCTCTTTCCTTCCCTCCTTAAATTTTTAAAATCAATCGAACACTTGAGTATGAGAAACACTGATCACTATAAATTTCCTTTAACAAATTGTACGTTTTTGTAGCGGATTTCCCACAAGAAACTTCATGTTGACACGCTGCTCAACTTTTACACTCAACATAATTTTGAGGGAGCTCAACTTCGAACAAAGGCTACAGCATGACCTTGAAATTTGGAAGGTAGAGGGAGAAAAGAACATAGATCAATATCTGACCCTGCTGGTTGTTGCTGAGAACTTAGGTAAGTCGCAAAAAATTTGGTCCGGTTATTTAGTAGCCACACCTCGTACACGGTTCTTGCTTTCAACTCAAAGCTCTGTGTTTTGCTATAATGGACATCATTCTACACACTCTTCTCAATAACCTATATATCACACATCCCGAAGAAAACTGTACTAAGTGAAAATAAATAAATTGATCCCCCCCGAAAAGATGAAGTCGATGCATTAAATTTTGTCCAGGGTAAACCGTAGTAACTGTAGTTTCATCAGTAATCGCTAGAGTGCACCATGAGTTCCTTTTCTTCCAAACAGGTTTGCTGGCTCTGCCTGTACTAAACAGTAACAAATGTGATTGCAAATCAGGGCCAATTAGCGCTCCCCGGGAAAATTGTATTATTTGCACTTTATTGTGGTTTTCATTGGAATGTTTACTCACTACTGTTTTATGTGCCCGTAGAAAAGTGTTTTTTTGTTTTGTTTTTTGTTTTGCTCGGAAACACAGTGGCATTAGATGACTCATTTCCCTGAAGTTTGTGATTGATTTTGAGATAACACTGTTTAATTCAATCAGTTTTTCCTACATTTTGGATTGCAGCAGTTTTCTTCCGTAAAAAGTGAGTAATATTTTGAGTTAGTTTCTTTTTTTCTTTTTTATCATTCTACTCTTGTTTTATCTTTTATAGGTGGTTCCTTGGGACAGGTGTGACACCTATCAGCCATACTCATAAATATGTAATGCCAAGACATGTCACGATATGGTGCAGTGTATGGAACTGCAATACCACCTGTTAGCCTTCCTACTCTTCTCTTTCTTTCTGTGTGTGTTTTCTGTGTGTGTGCACGCACGGACAAACATGCACAGATACTAACATGGTAGCAACGCTAAAAAGTCAACAATTTCTGTAAAGAGTGCATGTTGTTAATTACGAAGTAGAGGGCAGAAAGTCTGAGGTTATTCACTTTCTCCTTATTATTTTTTCATCACAGATGATAAAATCCAGAGAAAAATTACTTGTAGAAGCTGCTATACTATAGCACAATATAATGTGAAGCAACCTATAATGAACCAACAGATAGTGTTAAATGAGGATGCTGAAACAGATATTTTTGTGAACCCGCAGCAGGTTATTAGCAATGTGTCATGTGGAAACATTATTTTGGAAGAAGCAGCCCCTGTACCACTTGAAATTGATACTCAACAAGTGAGTTCACGGACAGGAAATGGAAACCAAAACCAGGACAGTAACATAACTTCCCTCATATTCAAAACATCAGAAATGATAGATACTTCTGATATGTCAGAGAAGGAATCTATTGACGATTCAGATAAATATCCTAACTATGAGTTTTCATCATTGAATTCTAGTTCTTCAAGTAGTATGTGTTCTACTTGTTCTTCATCTTCATCGAGTGAAGATGAAATGTAGAGCGACTCTAGACCAGCTAATTCATCCCTCTTTGAAACCATAGATGGCACCAACCAGGCAAGACAGATTCAGTTGTTAAGAGTGCCATCGAGACTAGAGAACAACAAAAAACAAAACAAAAACAGAATACTAAAAAATGAAGTCGCCATTAAAATGAATGGAGGAAAAAGAAAGCTAAAATTTTACAAAATTTCTTTAAGGATTATTGTTGGAGTTCATTATTACCGTCAAAACGTTCATGTTTGTTTACATTTGTAGTTCACTATAATGCCGACAGATGTCTTATGAATTTAGTCTTAAAAGCTGTTTCAAATAATAAACCGTTAGTCATGTTCCAGCCAAACGCTGTATCGGTCGTACTATAAATTGTGTTAGCAATAGTTTATACATATTGTGTATTTCGATCACTACTCTGCCCAACAATTATGTTTCACGTGGAAAAACTAAAAGACTGATTTGTGCTAAAGAGATTAAACCACCCTGTGGTGAGAAATGCATTCAAAAATGCCGTGAGAAGATTTCTGAGGAGCAGCGATTAATCATTTACATAGAATACTATGAATTGAGTGATGTAACCCGAAAACGAGAATTTATAGCAAGAAACACGCAACCAATCTATCCAAAGTGTAGATACCCTAAAACTAATGGTCAACGTTTGAACAATGGTTTTTATTTTGAAGTGGAAGGAAAGAAGATTCACATCTGTAAAAGAAAAAATTTCAAGGCTACACTTCATATCAATGATATGGTTATTAATACTGTGCTACAGAAGTTGTTGCCTGCAGGTACCATAAAAGATGATGCAAGAGGAAAGCATAATAAACATCAAAGAGTGCATAAAGATATAAAGAATGGAGTTAGGGTACATATTAACTTCATTCTGAGGGATGAAAGTCATTATTTGCGCGCACAGACCTGTAAGAAATTTATAGAGGGCGGAAAAACAATTGCAGACTTGCACAGAGATTATAAGCAAGAATGTAAAGATAACAGTAAACCAGCTGCAACTTACCACATGTACACTGACATTTCAACACAGAATTCAACATTTCTTTCTTTGTTCCAAAGACAGATCAGTGTAATTTCTGTCACAGCTACTACAATAGTAGTCAAGGGAAAAGGAGAAATTGAAAACTGCATTTGAAGAACATCAAAATGAAAAGGAACTATCAAGAATAAAGAAAGAAAATGACAAACAAAAAAGCAGTCAAAATTACATCATATGCAGTTTTGACATGCATGCTGTCATCCAAATACCGAAAGCTGAATTGTCAGTATTGTATTACAAATCCAAATTAAACACTATGAATCTGACGGTGACCAGTATCGGACATGACAAAACCACCTGTTATGTATGGCACGAAGGAGGAGGGAAAGGTGCCATTAAAGTTGGTTCCTGCATTCTACTGTACTTTTAACAAAATGCCACAGATTGCAACTCAGATGATTTGATGACAACGCTGTTCAGTGACAATTACGCACCACAGCAAAAGAAATAGGTAAATAATTAAGCCTATAAATATGTGAATGATAATTTACTTCACTTATTACAACTTAGGGTTGGTAATTATTTTATTTTACAGGTTCCTGATAGCAATGTTGCTGTAGGCAGTTCAGAAGTATAAAATTAAATAAATTAACCATACATTTCTTATAGTGGGCCACTCTCAGAACAAAGGAGATGCAATACATTCTACTATTGAAAAACAGGTATGTGCCAAAATTAATTTGATTTTCTTCATCGCGTTGGAAGGTAATTTTTTTTTCCAATGTCGAAAGCCGTTCACAGGTTGGATGATAACACAAAAACAATAACAGCCAAGCCAAAAATTTAAAAATCATAAAATTAAATGACAAAGTGTCATTCACATGATCATAAAATTAACGTTATTTTAAAATGTCTATTTGTTGTTTTTAGCTGAAACGCACACTGAAATTCAGACCACTTTATGTTCCTGACCAGATTATAACAGTTATCAGATCAGCAAATAAGAAAGGAACGCCATACATTGTAAAGGAACTCACACACAATGATTTTCTTGATGTAAAAAAGTTGACCAATGACTTAGAAATAATTTCAACGTTGATTGTAACAATCAACAGGTGCGAATTAATGATGTAAGTGTTGTTAGAGTGCAAAATGAGCACCCTTTTAAATATTTCTATAAGACTTCTTTCAGTGAAACAGAGTTTCGAATGGTGGAGGTTAGAAAACTAGCTGGCAGAAAATCAATAAATTTTCAAAATATCTTGCCCACACTACAACGGGCATACCAAGATAGAAGACAGTTAAACCAAAATAAGAAAGCATATCTCAAGTTTTTGTTGGACAAAGGTTTTATACCAAAATATTATGGTTCATTTTAAAATACCTTGTTTGAATAGTTAATAATGGCTTGTTTTACAATTCTATGTTGTAATAATTACTATGAAAAGTGTACCAAACTAACATTAATAAACCAGAATTGATTCTTTTGATAATGTTTCTAAGGTGTCTAATTCTTCTGATAAACACTTTGTATTTCTCTTTGATTTACTATGGAAAGCTTATTCACAATCAAGGGTAAGTAAAGTACCATACTACTATATATTTGTAACTATGTTGTATAAAATAAACTTTGGTTTTCATGGAAAAGAGTTATAACACTAAACTTTTAATTAAATTTGCTCATTAATCATATAAATTTGGTTATTATTTGAATGTGAGAGATTTAAAATAACCTAGTGAGTTGGAACAAAAAAAGAAACTGGCTAATCAATCACTAGTTCTAGCTTACCAATAAGCTTTTATAAATATTTAGAATTTTGCCAAAATTTCATTTCACTCTCCTGAAAAATTTACATTTTTTGACTTAATACAGTTTTCCTCAGGATGTGCTATATAGCAAATGTTGTTTTGTAGTAGATGGATTCATGTTAGTAAATAAAATGGCAGATCCTAATAAATGGGCTAAACTTTTAAGTGATGAATATCAACATGATTTATTATATAGCAGTAAATTTATTGAGGTTTAAGATAGTGAATTCTCTGGTGCTAATGATGCAAAAGTGAAAATATTGACTAGGAGTGATTTCGACGAAGATAAAATTGGTGCTTATTATTACATCACTGTCATCAGGAAGTGGGAACTATAAACTAACAGGGCACAGAGTATATATTTGGTGTATATGATTGTTATTATTAGCATAATTAAATTGTATCACATTTTTTTGGGTTTAGAGCTATTTTCTTCACAAATTATTTTGTTCTCAAAAACTAATAGAACAAGATTTTTAAAATCCCAAAAGGGTTTTCACTACCCAATAGCACCTTTGTTTGGGAACCACTGGTCTAGGGTGTTGAATATCAAACACTGGCAAGAACAAGTTGAACAAAATTTAATACTAGAGAAAATTGAAATCCAACATTTGTGCAAGTTTAGGAAGAATGATAGATCTATAATTTGAGTAGAGTAGACCATCAATATCTAGTGAATACATTAATGTCAACAAAAATTTATACTTTGAGGAACATGTCAGACAGAAGAACAAGAACATCCTTATTTCAATTTGTCTAGTCTAAGAGAGTGTTCTCCCAAATTAACCTGATTATATAGACAACAAGTACATTTGTATGTAAGGCTGTCCAATTACACACTTCAATGCAGCACAATATGCTAAATGGTGGCTAAAGTAAGCTGATAACTTAGCAACAGACATCAAAAGCAAAACATCAACTCTAATTACTACAGCTCAAATGAAAATTTGAAAATGAATCACTGGCAAGCCCTAAGGTAAAATGTAAATTCAAATTACCCTGCAAGGTAGCAGTCTTAAGGGGGAAATGGAAGGAGCGCAGGAAAAATCCTGTGTTTTGCAGTTTTTATGGCAAAACTTTTTTGTTTGGCCAAAATAAATCCAATATTGCTACAGTACAAACATAAAATTTAATTTTCTTCACATGGTGACCTCAACATTTCCTTAATATAAGTCAAGGGTGTTCTGGAATTTAATGACAAATTTTTCTCTTTATTTAAAAAGCGCATTAGATGTCACTATAATCATGATAAATATACAGAAACTGTTGATATCAACAGCTCGAACATCTCATTATTCTCTAAGGAACAACCCAGATATGTGGTATTTGCCTGAAGAATTACCTGTTACAACAATGCATCATGAGCACTTTCTTCAGCAGTGGCACATAAATGTTCTATTCAAAGTTTACTGGCAAGTTCTCACTACAAAGTTCGACGTAAAATTTGGTTATCCTCAGTCTGACACACACCCCATTTGCTATTCTCTGGAACAGAATATTAGATCAAGCTGCTCACTGGAGTAAAATAATCAGTACATGATTCAGAAGACTCTTCACCTGAAAAAAATCTGAAGCTTTCAGAGAAAATAAGAGAATTTATCAAAAGAAGGTCAAGACTGGGGAAGTCCTATGTTCAAGTTTTGACTTTATGCAGAACCTTCCATTGCCACACATTAAAACAAAGGCTGTGTTTTTTCAAGGCAACTCTGGTATAATGTGCACTTATCATTGAGGGAGAAGGAAAGAATAGGGCTAATGAAGTCACATCTATGTTATTACATTACTCCAAAGACTTCAATGAAATGAATACCCAGAAGATCTGGTTTTAATTAGTGAAGGGTGCTCTGGTCGAAACAAGACTAATGTAATTGTGCATTTTATCCATCTTCTTGTCAATGGTTTCAAAATGTTTAAGGCTATAATATACCTCTTTCCCATGAAAGGCCAAAGCTACTTACCAAATGATCAGGGTTTTCCCTTATTGAACTAAAAAAGAAGCTTGAAAGTGCAGAACTACCAGAAGATTGGGACATAATTATTATAGATGCTCGAAAGAAGACATCCATGTGTTATGTAAAATGAAGTCTGATAACATGATGAATATTAAATCTGCTACTGATTTGTTTTTATTAAAAAATGCTAAACCACCCCTGAAAATAAAGTTTTCAAGAATGTTAAACATTGCCCAACAAAGCAAGTATATTAAAGTGAAAGAATCATAGTCTGGACCTTGGAAGACATGTGTGGTTGTCAGTTGCAAGAAACTACCCACTTAAATAATAATAAGATATATAAAAAAAACAGTAAAATCCCCATGGGGTAGTCATAATAAATAGTCCACCTAACGCAATAAGCAGGTGGCTACAAAAATAAACTACAATATACAATATTAAAATTTTTTTACTAAGAAAAATCTCAATACGAGAAAAAACCCATTTGAAACACTCCATAGGAGTGCTCAAACCCCAGGTGTGCAATCTGTCAGGATAAATAGAGCACTTGCAAATATGCCTGTATCTGAAGGATTTTCTTCTGTAAAGATAAATAGAGCACTTGCAACTTTACCTGTATCTGAAGGAGGACTATCCTCTGTCAAAATAGGTAGACCACTTGAGAAAAAATCCATAATTGTTGCAAATATTTCTGGTTTCAAAAGTTTCCACTCAACATCTTCATCCGCCTTCATGAAAATAAAGCAAAGTATACTTTGTTATAGTAGCATAGTAACACAGAGTGTATATTAAATNTGATGATGATGATGATGATAATAAATTTTATTCTAGCACTGAGGTAAATGTAGTGTTTTTAACATGTCCTACTTTTGATCAAATTGGCAGTCCTACTTTTCCTACTTTTTCATCAAAATGTCCTACTTTTCCTACTTTTTGACACCCAAAATATGCTATGAGGCCTGTTAAATGCTAAAAATATAAAAAAATTGCACACAAAATTATCTAAGGGGCTTTAGATATTTTCATTTAGCAACATGGGCAGCATTGCGTTAATGCGATGGAATAGTTGGAGGAGAACAATTTTGTATTGTAAAAGTTTAGTTAGTGGCAACTTTAATTTTATCAATATACGAAGCAATTTGGTCGGAAATCAATAGGACTAATTACATTTATGCATATCCTATAGATATTATTGCTCATTCAGGCTAAATAGAAATTACATGGTTTAAATTCATGAAGGTTATAGACAAACTTATTTGAGTGATAGTGAAGTAGATTTTTTTAGATAAAACACTATATTAATATTATTATTATTATTATTATATCATCATCATCATCATCATCATAGTTTATAGGCCCATCAACATAGTGAGGTCATTAGAGCCGCCTTGAACAATATAAAGTACATAGTAGAATCTCCATAGGGGAGAGACATAATAATTCACCCGCATATGCAGGCGAATATACAATATACAAGAACAATATGTGATATATATATCACATATTGTACCTATATATTGTGTAATGTGTTTTGTCCTTTTAATACATTTTGATTATAACATGTTTCATCCTTTTAACATGTTATAAAGATTCTCCCGGGCGTATAAAAAAGAGTAAACATATGACTCCATCCGCACTGATGCGTGGTAAAAAACCAGGGTCACCATTAAAATTAAGAGCAAGGCATATAGGCGCATACTTGCGAAACTCCACCAAAATGTGGTACACACTAAGGGGAGCATAGCAAAGATCACACAGTGGAGGTGGGTCCCCTCTTAATAAAACCCCATGTGTCAGAAATGTATGCCAGATGCGGAGTCTCGTCACAATGACCTCTTCTCTTCTAGACTTTCGTATAGAAGAGGGCCATCATGACACAGCATCCCTGATGGACCACAGCTTGTTATGAGCAGGGGTCGAAACCCACTGCTCGTGCCAGGCGCTTAAGACCCCACGCCGAACATAACCCTTCAGGTCTAAAACAATGAAACCAAAACTCGCCTCAGGAGACAGATGGAGCGCCTCCTTGGCTGCCTGGTCCACAAGTTCATTTCCTGAAAGACCAGTGTAACCAGGAATCCAGCAAAAGGTGAGCCGGGTGCTTAATGAATCAATTTTTTAAATTTGCTCATGTATCATCTGCACGAGGGGATTCCAGGAGTAGAGAGTGGACAATACCAAAAGAGCACTCATGGAATCCATGCAGATGAGAACTGAACGGTGACACGATAAACAAAACATAAAGATTTAAAAATGGCGTATAATTAAGCCGTAAAAACACTGGATTCACCAGGTAAGCCAAATTTAAAATTATTTCCCTCTACAACAAAGGTGCATCCCACAGAGGCCCAACACTTTGAACAATCCGTGTCGACACGTAATATGCCAGAAGATAGGATAGCCGGTAAGAAAGAGGGGCTCACCAGCGTCAGCACAGATGCTGACGACTGGACTGATATGAAAAGCACCAGTAGCCAGTCGAATGCCAGCATGGTGGACACTATCCAGCATCTTTAATGCCAAAGGTCTCGCCGATCCATTAACGAAACTGCCGTAGTCTAGTTTCGATCTTACCAAGGCCCTATACAGGCACATCAAGGTTTCCCTATCAGCACCCCAGGACCGACCGCTAACCACTTTGAGCA
>CABFWB010005609.1:0-42940 GCA_902151455.1 Timema bartmani | reverse complement strand
GACGATGACGATGATGATGATGATGATGATGATGATGATGATAGCAATTATTTTATTAAAACAAGAGCACTTACAATTTTGGGGATAGTAAGGAAATGGAATTTATATTTTGAGAATTCATCAGACCCAATGGATTATGTAACAAAATTATTTTACTAGCCCCTTAAATTCATAAATAATAAATGTAATATGTAAGATGTAAAATGATATTTAAAATTTAATAATATTTGAACATTCTCATGGCCATAGTATTTCAAGGTATGCCATCAGCCTTCCTTCCGTCTATTGCCCAGACAGAAGAGAGAGTATATCAGAAGCGCTTATGGAACATGCAAGACGGTATAGACTATCTTATGTACTTCTTAGAAAGAAGAAGCTTAGTCCCCCCTCTCAGCTGAGATCTTGTGAAGGTAGCACACTTAATCAATCAAGCATTTCATTATAAATTAAATGTTTTAATTGAAATAGCTGTGTGTGATATCGGGTTTTATAATCACTTTCTTTAGATCAGATTTTAAATAAACAATCGAAGATATTTCATGATTGATTTTAATCCAACAGTAATATAATAAATTTCACTCCCAAGAGACAGAATATTGTAATAACTAAGTAATAAAACCCTTAAGACTCTGAGGTGTGTTTTCCATCAGAGGGATCTCTACAACTTCTGGGAACGGTTAAATTAATGCAGAATGGTGTATAGGTTAACTGATAGTGAGTTTATAAAGGCATTACCCGAACTTTTTCGAGAAAGCAGACTATGATGGTTGAGGAATAACAAAGAAAAGTGGTCTAATTGAGGGATGTTCGCACAGTTGTTCAAGCTTAGTTTTTTTAAACAACTCTCAGGGCTTGGAAGAGGGAATTTGTATTAGCATAAAGAAAGCCTAGAGTCAGTTAATGACTGTGAGATCAAAATGCAAACCCTTATAAGAAGACTAGAAAAAATATTTAGGAATTTGAGGCCAGGCCTTAAAATAAATATATCTAGAGCCCAAGTTAATCCCAGTCCACAGCTGTTAGGTAAGGCAATGCATTTAGAGTTTGCTCAACAAATGGTTTTCTTTACTGTGTAGTGTAATTCTTTGGATGTAAATGTATTCAAAGAGGTAGTGCAACACCAGTAATATAAAGGTTTCTTAAACTGCCATTAACCCAAGTTGAAAGGAATTTTAATATAAAGAAAAGTAAGCTGAATTAGAGACCTGCGAGATACTCATACCAGGTCCAGAGCCAGGGGCAAATCTCGAATCCCTCTCTTCAGTGGTGGTGAAACCTTATTTGTCTGGGGATGTGGGGGTAAATTAGCTTAGCAAATAAAAAGGGTTTTTGAGGGCCTTAGACCCCAAAGCTAAAGGAGGGAGGGGGCTGGGGATCTTCCCTTGGCAAATGTTTGAAAATTGGATACTCCTAGAAGAAATTTGGAGTGGCCTTTGTCTTATTTTTTTAAATTTAATCATACTTCTCTAAAAGCTATTTTGAGTGGTCTCCTTCTGGAAATTTTTTTTTACACTAGATTTCTCTAGAAGCTATATGGAGCGGTCCTTTTCCAGATATTTTTTAAAATTTGAATGTCACTACAACCTATTTGAAAGGGGCTTCTCCTAATGAATTTTTGAAAAGTTAATGCCTTTAAAACCTATTTAGAATTTTATACAAGATCTTTTTCAGATAAAAATTTGAGAATAACAGAGTGGAGAGAAATAAGTCTAAATAGGGGTAAGTTTATTCCAGGAGAGAAGGCGAGTTTATTCCAATCGGGAAGGAGAAAGGGCACAAATTATTTCCAAGAGGAGAAAGTGGGCCTTCTGTGTTATGCTACCCCTGATCAACTAAGATTTGGTTAGGGTTTTAAACTCTTTGGTCACNGTGTTATGCTACCCCTGATCAACTAAGATTTGGTTAGGGTTTTAAACTCTTTGGTCACTTTTACAAAAAAAAAAAAGCCATGCAAGCTAATTAATTCATAACTAAACACTGAAATGTTAAACACATGATAAAATAATTGAATTAAAATTAAACTTTATTCACTACCAATTCTCTTCATGTGCCAAATTTAATTTCAGTACAAAACTAATAAGACACCATGAAAACCTTTAAACACTATGAAACAAAGGATAAGACTGCAATGAACCAATGATACCATTGTGACAAATGCCAGTAAGTTCCTTCAGAGGAAATCCCAGCTGGTGGGCTAGGCATGTGCTGTTCCTTAGTATGGATAGAAATTTTAGTACATATCATTTGTGTTTTATTTTCTTTTATCTACAACAATTTTTTCTTAATTTGTTATTCTGGACCTTAGGGACCAGGCCCCTGGGAGTCCCTGGACTGCTACCATGCTATCAAAAGTTCCATCCCCACCTCCTTGTAGCGGGCCTGCTGTTTTGTAGTGCATGTTACCAGTAAATGTAAAGTTACCTCTTTAAATTAACATTAAAATATCTTTAGTCACAAATAGTCATATTTGAAAAATTAGTGTTAAAGAATATTTTGTAGAGCTTTGCAAGTACTCGGATTTAGAGCAATGAGCCAAGCTCACCATTTAAGCTTAAGATCAAAAGTTTTGTAGGCTCATCATTTTTGAGCTTCCACTTGATGTATGTAATAAACAATTTTTAAAATGCTATGGTAAACATAAACTATTTAATTTAGACAATACCGACATTTCCACTAATAAATCATTTGGTAACATAACAAATTGTTAAAATCAATACCAATTTTCACATTAATAACATAATATAGCTTTAAAACTACTTTCGACCAGTAAACTAATTCAATTTTGTAGTCCATTTTGAATTATCCTTGATTGAAGTTGTATTGCCATGACAAAACAATGGAAATAGAAGTAGCTAAATAGATTACTCAATAAATCAATAATTTTTTTTTTACCTAGTCCCTTTATAAGATAATAATTTTAATTAAATTAAAGATTTAACATCGAGAATATATTATAGTGAATGTTTTAGAACTTCCGATATTTAAAACTTGTATTGATTAATAAGAGGAAAGAGATATGTACCTAATAAAGGTAAAAAGCTAAATACCAAAGAATGAGATGCCAAGTGTAGAGGTTGAATGGGAAAGGTTTGAGAAAAGTCTGGTGGGAGTGGCAGAAGAGGTATGTAGGAGGACTAGTAATAAGAGGAAGGGGAGACCCTGATGGAATGACAGGGTGAAGGAAGCAGTAGAAAAGAATAATAAAGCATTCAGAAAGAATTTTAAGAATAGAAATGAGGAAACGGAGGAAAAATATAGGGAGAAGAAGAAAAGAGCGAAGCAAGTTTCATGGGAAGCCAGGAGGGATTGGATGAAAAAATGGACAGAGATGCTGGAACGGGACGTGGAAGGAAGTAAGAAGGCGTTATATAGCCAATTAAGAAACAGGGGGGAAGAGAAAAGACAAGAAGTTAGAATGATAGGTGAAGAAGGAAGAACGTTGAAGACAGGAGAGGAAGAAAAGGAACTATGGATGAGTTATTTTGAGAAATGTTCAATCCGGAAGAGGAAAGGAATGAGAGTGAAACAGATGAGTATGAATAAATAGAAGAAGAGGAGGGAAAAGGTCCAACATGGAAAGAGGTGGACGCATCAAAGATGATGAAACAGAGAAAAATACAGAGTGTGGACGAAATGACTGTGTAAATGATCAGGGCAGCAGGTGAAGTAGATATACAATGATATATAATGGGTGCAGAGAGTGGTTTGGAAGCAGAACATGGTACCGAAAGATTGTAAAAAAGGAGTTATAATACCCTTTTCAAGAAAGGAGACAGAAAGAAGTGTACAAATTATAGGGGGATAACGATGATGTGCCATTGTACAAAAAGATATGAGAAGATTCTGGAAAAGAGAATAAGAAATAAAATTAAAGCAAGGTGGAGAGAGGAACAGCATGGATTTAGGGAACAGAGGTCTACATTAGACTTTATCTTTGCCATACTACAGCTGAAAGAAAGAAGGTATGAATATGGTAAGGACTTGGTAATAGTATGTTTGGCTGTGGAGAAGACTTATGATAGCGTGGTTAGAAATAAAGTTTGGAAGGTGATGGAGGAGGCAGAAGTAAAAAGAGGAGTGGTAATGAGAGTGAAAAGCATGTATGAGGATAACAGTAGTTGTGTTAAGACGGAGAGTGGAAGGACGTAGTGGTTCCAAATAAAAAAATTGAGTGAAGCAGGGGAGTGCCCTTTCACCTTTACTATTTGTAATGGTAATGGAAATGGTCATGAACAAAACGGCAGGAAATCTCGGGGAGGAAAAAATGAAAGCCATGATATTTTCTGATGACTTGATGGCATGGGGGGAGAAGGAAGAGGAAGTACAGTAGCATGGTAAAGTGTGAAATGATGATAATGACAAGGAATAGGGTAAGGCCTAATAAAGCTATAAGGTTGGATGGAGTAGAATTGCGAAAAGAACAGAACGTTAAATATCTTGGAAGTGTAATTGAGGAGAAAGGTAGGAAGTAGAGAGGATTTAATGAGAAGAGGACAGCAGGGAGAGTTGTTCTATAGGTGCGTAAGAGATCTGCTATGGAGAAGAAAAGTCCCCTTGAAGTGTAAGGTAGTATTGTACAGGGTGTACTTTGTACTATTGTCACATATGCTGCAGAAACATGGACAATGAATGTAATAGATACTAGGAAAGTGGTGGCCATGTAAATGAAGTTTGTGAACAGAATGTTAGCTGTCATGAGAGAAACAAGATTAGAAATGAAGCTATCCATGGAAGAATTGAGGTACAGAGAGTACATGAGATAGTAGAGGAAGCAAGACTGAGATGGTATGGGCATGTAATGAGGATGGAAAAAGAGAGGATGACGAAGAAAATGTTGGAAATGAAGTATGTGGGGAAAAGACCACAGGTGAGACCAAGAATGAGATGGGAGGAGCAGATAACAGAGTGTGTTCAAGTGAGAAGATAGGAATGGAAGAAATTAAAAGAGGAAAAGTGGTAGAAGGATAGAGGAAGATGGAGGCATTTTACTTAACTGACCTGGCCACAGGCTGAAAACAGTTGATGATGATGATGTTGATTAATTCATTTAACTACAAAACTACCACTAGTGTAGTTACTATTTAGTTATAGAATTATGTTGGCTAACCTGTACTGATTAACATTGCTATAAATATTTTACCAAACTTATCTCATTTAAATAAAAAGCATATACCATTTCATATTAATACATTCATACTCACGGTGGAAATGATAAATAATGGCAGAAGCCCAAATGGGTCTAGATTGGTGGTATGGAGTAGTAAGGGCGGTGTGGAGGGAGAAGAAAGTACCGGAGGATTGGACAAAAGTTATTATATTATAAATATTGAAGAAAGGGCATAGGAAAAGGTGTGAAAATTAGAGAAATAGCACTGATGTGTCAATGCGCAAAAATGTATGAAAAGAATCTGGAAAGAAGAATTAGGAAAAGCATGAAATAAAGATGGAGAGAGGAACAACATGAACTCAGAGAGAAGTGGTCAACAATAGATTTAATATTTGGAATTAGACAGTTGATGGAAAAGAGATATGAGTTTGGAAAGGATCTGGTAATGGCATTCATGGATGTAGAAAAAGCTCATAATAGTGTGGAAGGAAAGAAAATATGAAAAACAATGGAGAAGGCTGGAATAGAAAGAGGATTAACTAGGAGAGTAAAGAATATGTATCATAATAATGTGAGTTGTGTAAAGAAGGAGAGAGGATGGACATAATGGTTCCAATTAAAAAATGGAGTCAAGCATGGAAGTGCCCCCTCACCATTACTATTTGTATTGGTGATGGAAATGATTATGAGTAAAGAGAAGGGTAAACTGGGTGAGGAGAAAGTAAAGAAGTGATGTTGGCAGATGACTTGATGGTATGGGGGGGGGGGAAAGAAGAGGAAGTATAGGAACAGCTGCAGGAATAGAATGACAAAGTGAAAAAGTGTGGAATGAAATTTAGTATGGTGAAAAGTGGGAATGAAATTTAATATGGTGAAAAGTGGGAATGAAATTTAGTATGGTGAAAAGTGAAGTGATGGTGATGACAAGGCAGCTAACAAAGCTAAGAAAGGTGATAAAACTTGATGGAGTAGAGATGAAAGAAGCAAAGCGCGTTAAGTATCTTGGTAGTGTGATTGACGCAAAAGGGGGCAGCAGAGAAGACATAGTGAGAAGAGAGTGGCAAGGAGAGGTTTTCTACAGGTGTGTAAGAGACCTACTATGGAAAAGAGAGGTATGCCTGAAGTGTAAGGGGGTGTAGCATGAAGCAGTGCTATTCAAATATTGGTCCGCGGACCGGTGGGAGCTGGTCCATGGCCAACAAACAAGACAAAAAAGAAATTTTTACTATAAGCTAAATCAATTTAAAAGCACTATGTCACATTATGAACAGTTTAAAAATACAACATGTTTTGTTTTAGTAACAATCATTCAATAACATTATGAAACTTTATTTTGTACCTAGAATATTCGAGACTGGTCGGTTAATCTCATCCCCCTTTCACTCTTCGCATTATCGCTTGCTCGGTTCATTTTGTTCTGTTGGTGTTAAAACAATAATAATAATAACAATAACAATAACATGGTTCATGCGGACAAGCCAGGCCATTTAGTCAACCAGAGTTCACCCGCTCTGGTGCCTGCTCATCTGGACAATCAGTTGTTTTTATGTTATTCAATTGCTATTCATAAAATGACTTGCGTCTCTACTTGCACAATAAGTACATACACATAATCTTTGAACTGCTAATATTAAATAATGCTAGAAAAGTTTTAGTTTCTTTTAAAATTTTATTCATTCAAATTTAACTAAGCATTTTATTTAAACAGCTTTATTGAATATGTTGACGTATCATTTTAAAGCACCATTCAGAACTAATCATGGACTTACACAAAACATGGCGGTTTGAGACAAAGTTGGCTTTCTTGCTTGTTGGTTGTTTGAGACAATATCTTTCTTTTATTTGAGGAGAGTAACAGAGATATTATTGTTAAACTTTAAGAGTAAAGTTAGTCTCTCAATATCTGCTTTTAGTTGTGCACATGTGCTGATTTGGTTGATATTATTTGCTTAATTTTTGTTGTAAAGTGTTGAAACGGAATGTAGAAGATGATAAACTAAATGAGATTGTCAAGATGTATCCTGCTTTGTATGATCATGTGCAGAAATATTATAAAGACACAAAGTGATTAATTTTCTTATCAAGAATTTAAAGTAGCTCTTACTCGGTAAGTAGATTAATGACTTATGGCAGCACTTAAAGAGATAACAATAATAATATTACTCCATCCGCTAGAGCTAGAAGAAGCAGTATTCTTAGTTAAATTAGTTGAAAAATGACAGCTGGACACGGTGATCAAACCCAGGACCTTTGGATTAACTTCCAATGCTCTACCACTGAGCTATCCAGGAATCGTTCTGTGCTCAGGGTCATACTTCACTCATTTTTTTATGATAGAATCTGAGATGAGAGTGTGGAAATCATCAGTTACAATTTAGCATACAAAGTCGAAAGCTATAATTGATTCCACAGTTATCTGCGACTCGGGAGCGCTGTTTTGCTGCCAAATACAATCCAAGATTGCAATAATTATACATTTTTAATGTAAATCATGTAGTTGGTATTATGCCTTATTTACGATGAATAATAAAGGCCCAATGGACAAGTTTATTAAGAGTAAACATCCAAACACAGAGCAGTGAATTGTTTCTGATTCTTTCGACTCAGGTGATGAGCTGGTGGAACCAATGAAAACCGAAGATAAAATAACCACATCATCGTCCAAAAGAAGCCGCTCTTACTTTACTAGTAAATATGATGCCTCTTATATTCAATTTGGTTTTATTGCCATGGATGATCGTGGAGATGGTACACCAAAACCTCAGTGCGTTATTTGTGGAGACGTTTTGCCTAACGATGCGATGAAGCCCCGAAGTTGAAATGGCATTTAAATACCAAACACAAAGGTGTGACTTCAAAGTCAAAAGAGTTTTTTCAGTGAGTGTGTGTTGATTTTAAAACCCTACAGAAAAAGTTATTTAATGCATCACACACAAATAATAATGCTACGCGCGCCTCATGTAAAGTCATCCTTTGGGTTGCAAGGCAAGAAGACCATACACAATTTGCGAAAACCTTGTGAAAGGTTGTAGAGACGGCGGCGAAGAAAGTTTCTCGGGTTCCACTCTCAAATGATACTATAGCTTAAAGAATTCATGATCTTGCTGACAATTTGGACGAGCAGCTCATAGAACAGGATAAATTTGCAAAGTACTTTTCTTTGAAGCTAGATGAAACCACCAATGTGGCTAATATGGCAATTTTGGTGGTGTATGTGCGTTATGAGTATGAAGGTGATTTGAAGGAAGAATTTATTTTCCACTTTGCTGCATTAAAAAAACTAGCTCTAAGCTTTTCAGGGTGTTAAGCGACTACGTTGTAGGTAAATGTGGAGTGGATTTTAAGTTTTGTGTAGGCGTGTGTACTGATCGCGTTGCAGCAATGACAGGGAGACATTCCAGAGTGAGTGCCCAGATTAAGGCGTTGGCACCAAAATGCAAATCTACACTCTGTTTTATTCAGAGAAAAAGTTTCACCAGAAAGAAAATGTCGATAGAAATGAACAACCTGATCAGTGAAGTGGTAATAATTGTAAGCCATGTAAAAGCAAACACTTTAAACTCGAGATTGTTTGCGGCTATGCCAAGATATGGGGGTTGACTATAAACAGCTACAAATGCATGCCGATGTACGTTGGTTGTCAAGAGGTAAAGTTCTGTCGAGAGTGTTTGAGCTGAGGAATGAGCTTGCTGAATTTCTAAAAGAAAAAAAAGCTGCTTGCTCAAAAATGTTTCAAAACAATGATTAGATAGCCACACTGGCCTATTTGACATATATTTTCCGTTATAAATGAACTTAATACATCCATGCAATAAAGAATGTCCTCTTGTTTTACTATGGCTGACAAGATAGAAGGGTTGAAACGAAATATGAAAACATGGAAGACTAGTGTTTCAAGGGATTACTATGCCACGTTTCACCATTTGGCTGAAACTATTAGGGAAGGAGGTGAGGATTTTGACATTATATCTTTACGCAATGTCATTTTTCATAATTTGACAAACCTAGCAGAGCGGTTTGATTTCTACTTCCCAGAAGAGGAGAATCCAAAATCCATTTATGACATAGATTGATGAGATGACTGTTAACATAGAAGATAACTAATCTGATTGACCTAGTTGCTAATGAAGGACTAAAAAATTATTTCCAAAGTGCAACTTCACTAGCTTCCTTCTAAATAAAAGTGAAAACCGAATTCCCATATCTTTGTTATATTGCAATGAAAACTCTTTTACCCTTTGTGACGACCTACATTTGCGAAACCAGTTTCTCTACTATGAGTGTAATTAAGACGAAACATCAAAATAGTGTGGATATTCACTGTCCATTATGAGTGGCACAATCCATAATAGAGCCACGGCTTGATAGAATGCGCTAAAATAAGCATTTTTCTTTAGATCAATAAAACTGTGCTTCCATAAAAAATCATATTTTCAATACCTACCCCACAAGATATTAACTTTCCACCAAGCCGGTCCTTGGGTGCCACTGAAAAAACTATACCGGTCCGCCACATGATAAAGTTTTAGTAGCACTGGTATAGAGCATACTTCATATCTATAGTTAGGTATGCATCGGAAATTTGGACTTTGGATGTAAGAGAAACAAGAAAAGTGTAGGACATTGGCATGAAGTTTGTGGGGAGCATGCTAGCTGTCACCAGAAGAGATAGGATTACGAATGAAGATCTAAGGTCAAGAGTTGGGCTACAGAGGGTACATGAGATAGTTGAGGAAGCAAAGATGAGATGATATAGACATGTAATAAGGATAGAAGGGGACAGGATTCCAAGATGATTAATGGATATTAAGTATATAGTGAGGAGACCACAAGGAAGACCAGGGAAGAGATAGGAGGAACAGATAGCCGCAAGTGTGCAAATGAAAGGAGAGTGGAAGAGAGTGCAGGAGGAAGAATGGTGGAAAGACAGAAGAAGATGGAGGAATTTCACTAAACAAACCTGACCACAGGCTGGAAAAAGATGATCACCATGATCATGATCATGATCATCATCATCATCATCATCATCATCATCATCATCATCATCATCATCATCATCATCATCATCATCATCATCATCATCTTCATCTTCATCTTCATCTTCATCTTCATCTTCATCTTCATCTTCATCTTCATCTTCATCTTCATCTTCATCTTCATCTTCATCTTCATCTTCATCTTCATCTTCTTCATCGTTATCATTATCATTATCATTATCATTATCATTATCATTATCATTATCATTATCATTATTATTATTATTATTATTATTATTTCATTTGTTTACTAGAAATATTAGTTTGGCCATATTATTTTTCATTTTAAAGTTTGAACATCAACTTTTACAAACATTAAAAATTCAATTAAAATAAATTTCGCAATTAGATTATTTCTAGCGCAAGCCCATACCACGCGCATGTGCAACTTGTAACGATACTGATTTGGACCCCTCTCATATATGTAAAAAAAGTCATGGATGAAGGTATTTTTCTTTAAAGTATTGTATGTAAAATATCCTTTCAATAGTTCATCCATGGAGAATCACGCGCTTTTCAGAAAGAAATAATGTCGAAGGATTGCATCATTAAAACTTATTTTTTATTTTCAAAATTTAACTCCGTAGTATTTACCAAACAAGCAAGAGACGTTAGCTCCCTATACCCAATAGGAAGCTAGCCTTCACTACACCTGTTGCCAGGAAGCTTTCGATTTGTTGGTTTTGACACTGGTCACGAGAGGTCCAAGGGGCAAGGGGTAGGTCATATATAAGCTGCTTATGCGTATGAATATATAGAGCAGTCACATAAATCCACATAGTTGCAGGTAGGAAAAATAGTAGTAATGTAACTCAACAGAGTAAAATATTAACAGTGCCGGCGACATAAATCTACAGAACGTTTTAATAAACCAGTGCCATGATCTAAATAAATCATATGCAATATTAAAGGTTTTATTCATTTAATTAAATTATCTCACAAACATTCTGTACCGCTTTAATTAGTGCTCGATCACGGAGCAATTATCAGCTTGTGCCGAGCTAATGTAAATTAGCTCACACAGTTATGTGTTTCTGCCTCACTTCATGTAAACAACAACTCATCATGTGTTATGGTAGAGTTTGGACTTCGCATGGCCCATGCTGAGGCAGTGGTTGCATTCCGGGGTCATTTCAAATGAGCTACATTTAACTTAAATTGAGTGGTAAAACACAACAACAAAATGTATTGAAACGAAATATGTCTTGTTTCCCCCCTTCTTAAATGTCCGCACTTCACACATGCGCCTACACCCCTTCGAGCGCTCTAGCTCTGAGACTTGATTGGTCGAACACACCTTTTTTATCCCTTCCTATTTTGGTCTGAGTCAGAGAGTAGATGTTGAATATGTTGTACTAACAAAAAGGAAAACAGAATGATTCATAGTTACCTAGTTGACAGTCATATATATGGTTACTTTAAGCGTGTAATCAACTAAGAGCAAAGAGTGCCGAGCCGAGGCGCTATGGCGTCGGATGGACCCGCGACAAGGGTTAGTAAGTTATTGTGTACTCCATTTGATGTTCTTGGCTTGGCTTGTCCTCGCTTGGCCTCTATACTTCATTTATTTGATTCTATTTTTGTACCCTTTAGACGGGTTCCTTAAGCTCTGTGCTTGCTGTGGCAAGGCATACTATGTACACCTTTATTATATCTTTTGATCATGAGCCCTGTCATAGTGAACCACGATTGTGACAGCTATGTCCTAATTGGGACTTGTTAATCCCTAACTTATGGGAGTTGGTACGCACTCCTTTTGTGGCCTTGACGTTCACGCGGTAGGTTAACCAAGCTAAAGGGGCTAAAATCGTCTGGGATATAGTTCTCTATAGTTCTCTAGTCCCTGAGCCTTTTTTATATCTAGGAAACCCGGAGCTGTATGAGTTAACGACCATACCTATGAGCACAATCGTTACACTCCCCAGAGTCTTTAGTTTTAATCTTTTCATATGTATGCTTTGTACTAAATTGGTAGTGCCCTTAAGATCATACACTACCTATATTGTCAGCATGTTATCTTGATTTAGTTGTTACTTACTTGAAATACAGTACAGTTGAGTACAGTTAGCAGGAGGATGCGATCATTATCTCATAAAGCTCTATCAAACGGTGACAATTCAACTGGTCATCTTGTAACTAGCCTGCTATATAACACTATATAACACATCAAGTGGATATGAATGATTTCATGAATTGTTTAGTTGATAAGACTCATGAAACCTAATGAACTTTCTTTATGCGAACTGTATATTAGCCTCTTGTATCTACCTAATAAACTATTGTAAACCTTGTATTTTATTATTTGTATTTATGCAACCTGCCTTACATAGTAAGTCAGGTTCAAGCTGATTAAACGGTATAACTTTAACCAGCGCCCCAAGCAAGTAATAATTCCGTATCATCATAATTGGCGCTCGATCACGGGGCTATAAATACCAATTATATAACAATCAATTTAAGAATGTTTCAATTGGCACCCTATCGCGGGACCTATAAAACCATATCATTTTAAATGGCTCCCAATTGCATGACAATTATATTTCAAACAAAACCGTAACCTTTTAAACTATGCATAGAGGAATGAAATCGGAACAGAAGATGTGAGCATGCAAAATTATTAAAATAAGGACTAATAAACGAAATATTAAACATTTCAAATTTCTAAACGTTGTTTGTAATTCTTACATTTTCTTTTAGGGCAAATAAAGTTCCGCAAGCATATTTTGGAGCAATATTAGCTCATTAAACAGTCAATTTATTTTCAAAAAAAAATTATTTGTGGAATTTTAATGTCTTTAAAGATATGAGTGTTGTAACCATTTAATTATCTTTTATTTTTATTTGAGTGATGTTCTTATATCAAAATTATCTTTTATAAAAGTGTTATTTCTAATTTAAAAATTAATATTTTCATTTTTTATGCCTTTTTTTTTCAAAAGTATTTACTCTTCATAAAAATGAGTGTCATTCTTATGACAAGAACATTGTGTTTTTTCATATATTTTTAGAATCTCAAATTGTATAGATGTGATATTTGATAGATGTTTGTTTTGACTAGTGAAATTTTGAATATAATATTTCACCTTTAAAACATTAACATTTTAATATTTTAAAATTATGAAGCTACTCAAACTCAATTAAAACTTGGGAGATTTTTGAAATATTTGGCTCAAGTTCAACTCTAATAAAAAAAAAAACAAGCTCGAAGACCCATAATACTTTCGTGAAATTAATACTCCAGTATATAGTAAATGCTACTTACCACACAGTTGATGCCATATTTGTGGCTGGGGAATTCTGCCACCTGAACTCCTGGGCTGCCCTCTTCATGCAAGTCCCAAACCCTTACCAAAGGCAAATGGCCACACTCTCCTGTTACCAAGTAGTGACCATCAGGTGAGAGTGCCAGGCAAGTGATGGTCTTACGAGAGATGTTGAGAAGGTGACTTTGGCGGTTCTTAATTGGGTTGAATAGCACTACAGTGCACCTGCATAATATTAATAATATCAAAAATATTAACAAAAGATATTGCATTTTAAAGATATAATATAAGCTATTCAAAATATTAAGCTTGTATGAGTGGCACCTGTGTTTGGGAATATGATTTTAAATATGTATAAAAACACTATAAAACATTAAACCCATTATAATTTTCCATTTGTGTAATTTTATTATTGGGAATTTTTGTACCCCTCTTAAATAAAATAAGTTTGACAATGATTTAAAAAATAAGCTATCTGTTTACAAATTTATTTTTACATTGAATATATCACACTGGGCCAAATAAAAACGCTGTATTTTAGTTATCAAATCGATTTCATCGAATAAAGAAGTTTTCAAACCTGTTTTTAAGAGGTACCTTTTACAACATAACATACTTTATCAAACAAAATCCAACCTTCCGCCATTGTGGTTGACTAGTGTGCTAGCTTAATGATTTCCAAAACAATTATTTTGTAACTGTTTTTATGTATTTTATTTAGTTTTTGCTATTTATATCTTTCAATTAATTCACTAAGGGAGTAAGAAAAATTGTTTTTAAATTTTAATATTTAAAAATTTAAAACACTGTTAATTGTTTAATACTACTATCCTGATATATTCCAATTTGATTAAAAAATGTAAAAAGCAAACACTTTTGAATATTCTAGCAAAGGTGCCAAAAAATTCTAATCCCCTTGACAAGGATGCTGCGAGCCTGAAAAAGTTGAGAATCCCTGCACTAGTGAATGATAATGTCCCGTCATTAGTGAGAAGTTAAATGTCAATTGTTGATCTAACATGTCCTAAAATTGTTTGTATCAAATATATTGAAATAATGTCTATTCTTAGAGCTCTTGTTCTAATTCTCATTATTGATTTGTATAAATCTCACTGTTTCAAATGTACAAAATTAAATAATAATCATTATCATTATCATTATCATTATCATTATCATCATTATTATTATTATTATTATTATTATATTTTTTACATTTGTCTTTTAGTAATATCTTTTGGAACATTAGACAGTTGAAGAAACTATGAGTTTGAGCCAAAGTGTTAACAGTGGCAACTACTCTTGGAGTGACATCAAGGGTTCTAGCAATCTGCTGCTTCTTATGGAGATTATGTGAATATTTAGTTTTATTTAGTTTAAGACTTTATTTGGCATTTTGAACAGTATTGGTTTTGAATGAATGTTGATTCAAATGGGTTATACAAGTATCATTTAAGTAAGAATATTACAAAAGTGAAAAGAATACAAAGAAAAAACATCAAAATATAAATTAATATTTGGTGGTCATGGATAAAGTTCCATTCACATGGTTGCCACTAATTTATGACATTGAAATTCCCTAACAGGTTTTCCAGACAAAAATATAGTTCTAGCAACATAATATAGTGTGGTAGGAATGAGAAGGTAGCTTAGAATAGATCCACACACATTAGCATGGAGAGAATGACTAAACCACCCAAGTTCACCTAACCCAGATTCAAACCTCAACCTTTTTGTCATTACATACAATGCAAGTAAGTATTCTATACCCCAACTCCATAATTAATAATAATCACGTTTACTAAAGATAAAAAAAACTTTAGAGGCTGGGCCACAGACAAGGAAATAACAGATACACAGCCTTATGGAAGATTTGCTGCGCCCCTTGACTCAGGTAGAACTTAAAAATAAATAACCAGTGATAACAGCACTTCCAAGTGAGAATTCTTTCACTTTCAAAATCTTCCTCATGAGAAAGACAAGCTGAAAGCTAAGAGTTACTGTATTTGTAAATGAATCACTAGACTATTTCGTGACCAGCTTCTGTGGTCACAATTCTGTAGGATTCACTTTTTCATTAGACTTGACTGAAAATAGCTGGTATATCAGTGTTTGAATCCTAATCGAGTGTACTGAGCGTGTTTTTTTTCCTAATATGCTTATAATTCTCCTTCAATGCAAATGTAAGTACATATCCCAAAAATGTTACCTTCCTCATTTCTAATACATTGGAGTAAATATGCGGATAGCTGTATCTGGAAGTAAGACATGGTGCACAAAATATAATTATAGTTAAATCTTATGTTGTAAAGGTTGCATTTATTTTTTACAATTTGTTTTCAAATTAATACAAACAAAATATACAAGTGATATGCTACTTAATCAACTAAAAAAAACAGTTAAATATGTAGAGAATACAATGAGAAGAGTTTCCTGAGTATATATTTGGTATCAGTAATACATTATTTTAAACAATGGAATAATTATATTTAGATTTATTTTATAATGATGTACATTAAGAGTTAGCAAATCTGTTTTAAATTAGTTTATAGTAAAATCAAGTCTGAAAATAAAGCTTATTTCCCTAAAAGCGCTTTTAGAATTGCACAACAAAAACATCATAATGTTTTGTCCAGTTATGCTCTTCTAACATCTTCTTGTGTTTGTATCAAAAATTAAATATCTCTTAATTTTAGTAAAGGCAAATAGAAATAAATAAGTAGTTTTAAATTACACTGAAAACTCTTTCAGTATAAGATATTTTTTTTACTATAATATAACAATATTTTCATACAATTAATAATTGCAGCTTTTCTTAAAAAATAAATATTTATATCACAGTAAAATAGAGTTTAATAAAGTTAGTAAAATTGTTGACAATACAAAGTATATGAAAAAATACTCTTAACTAATCCCAAATATTGTTTTAGTCACAGCTATAGTTATTAAGAAGTGTTGTGTATAAAAATTATTTATTAAAATGTCAAGAAAAGAGTTCTGTTTAAGTAGTTTGGACAGGCTTGAAACTAAAATTATGATTGCTATCATCAAAACACCAATACAATAATAATAATACAGAAATAAGATTTAATAGAAATCTGGTTAAAATATGTGTCAAACAAATTTAGACCTTGATATATTTCATAATATTCTGGTAACTTTAATTTACTAATGTACTAGATCAAGCTTTAAAGTATTTAGCTATAACATTCTTGCTTTATTGGTGAACATCCAACTGTTATAATTTTGATAGTTTTCGTGTACAATCCTGAGCTAACCATGTCAATTACAAACCAGTTATGGCAATTAATATATAAAAAAGAAAAATCTTAGAAAGAAAATATTACCTAATCTACAAACTGAGTTCACAAACGAACACAATCACTGGGTGGCCATCGCACTCCAATGCCAACGCAAATTTTACCTAATCACAACCATAGAAATATGTTTGAAAAAAAGAGCATCACATTTCACCATAGAGCATAAATTAAATAATAGACTATGTTACAGATGCATATTAAATATGAAGCATCATGATTTTCCAAAGAGAATTGTGGTCACCAAGCTATGTCGCTTGAATATTATTTTATTTTAATTGTTATGTCGCTCCTAGATATGCACTAATATATCTTTCGATATTAGCTATGTATTTGCAATACTAATGTATCCACTTTAAGATATTAAGATATTAGCTATGTATTTGCAATACTAATGTATCCACTTTAAGATAGTCTTTAGTTTGTGTATTCATTTACTTTTAAGTTTGTGTTCCACCATATTAAGTTTTTTTTTATTAGTTTAGGAAATTTTAGGGGGCCCTCCCATTTCCCCAAAAGTAAATTTTCGAATTCCAAACTTTTCAATTTTTATGGTTATGTGGAGTGTGGTCCTTTTACCAAATTGGCGAATTTAAATTTTCTTTCAAGGATAAAAGTAAATTTTGTTTTGGAAATATGGCAGTTTACTCTCATCTCCAAACCCCTAACTCTCCTTAGTTCCCACAATTCCAATGTAAAATTTTAAGACTTATTTGATTAGTTTATATGATATTTTACGTGCCTACCAAATTTCAACCTAACCACATCAAAAAGAGTGTTCTATATTGGTTGTATACATTTTAAGCGCTTCCATTTCCTGGGATTCAATTTTGAAATTCCATTTTTTCAGACGTCATTCGGCTATCCGGGAAGGTCTATTAAATAACATTGCAATATTTCATATTTCTACCTCTATAAAAATTGTATTTATATAGCCTTGGAAACATTTTGAGGGGAACATCCCTCCCTATTTTATGCTACTAAATTTTGAAATTTAAGAATTCAGACCTTGATACTGTTTGAATTGGTCCTTATACCCACCTGACTAAAGTCAATCGTCTAACACTTTGAGAAGTAGTTTAGATTTTTAGTTTTAGAAATTTGAGACTACCTATATCACCAGCCTCCTTAGAAATTACTAATATTTAAAATGTATTTGTGGTTATTTGAAGTTATCCCTCTACAATCCTGAAAAATTTAAATTTTCTACCTCCTACTTGTACACCCTATCACCCCCCTCCTGCCCTATTTCCTATAATCTCATTTTGAAATTTAAAATGTCCAGATTTTGTAGTTAATTTGACGAATTCCAGTTTTATCTAAGCTCGTTTTGAAAATTTTAGCCTCCCCCTCCATACTTCTCTAATTCCCACTTCAAAATCTTAAATTTAAGACTTATTTGGTTATCTGAAGCAGTACTTCTACCAGCCTGCCAAACTTAGATTTTCTATCATACTTATTTTTTTATAAGCTCCCCTTTATTTCCTGGACTCCCATTTTAAACTTTTAAATTTTCGGACTTTTATAGTTATTTGGAGTGGTATCTTTGACTATACGCAGAATTTCAGTTTTATACCACATTGAGAAAAAGTTGTTTCTAATAGTTTTGTAAGTTTTGAACCACCCAACCCAATCTGAAAAATTTTAAATTCTAATATTCATTTGGTTATCTAGAGTTTTATTTCTACCTGTCTTTCAAACTTTAAATTTTAACCTCATCTCAAAAGTTATTTATAGCTGTAGCTTCCCCCTCCCCCATGGTTTGATTTTAAATTTTCAGATTTTTATTTAGAGTGGTCCCTATACCTATGAATTTAAGTTTTCTACCACACGAAGTAGTTGAATGTATTAGTTTTGTAAATGTTGAGCATGACCCCTTCCCCCACCATTTCTTTAACTCCCACTTAGAAATTTCAAATATTAAGATTTATTTGGTTATTTTGAAAGGTTCTTCTACCTACTTGCCAAATTTAAATATTCTATCACAGCTAGAAGTTGTTTTTATTTTCATAAACTTCCCCCTCACCCCTCTCCCATTTACCGGGGTTCCATTTGAAATTAAAACATTACTTACTTATAGTTCTTTGGTGTGATCCCTTTACTTTATCTCCAAACTTCAGTCTTCTACCACATTGGGAATTAGTTGTTTCTATTAGTTTTGGAAATTTTAAAGCTCATTTTTCTAACTATAATTTAGGAATTTCAATTTTTAAGACTTATATTTGGTTATTTTGAGTTTTCCTCCTAACCGACTGTCAAATTTAAATGTTCTAGCGCAAATACTAAGTTTTTAGTCTGTTTAGATCCCCTCCACTATTTCCCAGGGTCCTACTTATTAAATAAAAATGTTCATACTTATGGAGTGGTTCCATTAGTTGTCTGCAAAATTTCAATCTTCTGCCACCCTGAAAAGTAGTTATTTTAGTTTTGGTAGTATTGAACACCCCCACCCGTTTTTTTCCAACGCACCTCGGGACTCATCGTGTGGATACCATACATAAATTAATTTCATATTAGTATTCTGCGACCTGATAAGCCTCCATATATCAAAGCTTATCTTGATTGGAGGACATAGAATTTATCACCCCTTTTTTTACCCTTTACACCCCTTTAGGCAATGAAATTTGAAAAACCCTAAAAATATTCTCAGCCAATTCTATAAAGAAACATTCATTTTAAATTTCAAGGCTCTATGTCCACAAGTTCAAAAGATGAAAACTTTAGACTCCCCTTTTTCATCCCTTACAGGTTGAATTTCGCAAAATTCGGTCCTATCTCTGGTCTAGGGCCAAAAAGGAACCTTTACTCAAAATTTCAAGTTTCCATGTTTGAAACCATTAAGCTCTTCTATTCAACCACAAATTCCCCCACCTCGTTTATTATCTCCACAGTCAAAATTGGCCTTGTTGTTTGGAATTTTAAGCGATAATGTCTTATTTCCGTCTATCCACGCTCATGTTAATATTACTAAATCAATATTTAGTATAAGAAAGAAAAAGTAATAAATCCTCAAATTTGTGCTTTATACTCCTAATATTTAGAAAAGATATAGTATTTTTAAATAAGAGTTGAAAGGGACTATTAGGCCAAAATTATCTGTAAATAAATGTTTACAATAGATAATTCTTCTATGAAATCAGTTTTGGTAGTCACTAAGTGAGAAATAATGTTGTAATAAAGATGAAACAAAAAACTAAGGTGTATAATATTAACTAGTTTCCGTATTATTAAGGCTAGTAACTAGGCCTAACAACAAATAAATGGTATGGTGCACCACACAGACTTTTTCTCTCCTTTGACTAAAAATGGAAATATTTACTTAAAGCTTGTAAAATATGTAAAACTAGATAATATAAATATTTGTAGAAACATGGTGGAAAAAAAAGAGTATCACATTTCACCAAAAGGTATAATTGAAAGAAACATATTGTTCATTATTCATATTTTACAGAAACATATGGTTCATCAAAAAGCATAATAATCAACTCCCCATTTCCGAGACCTCAATTATGAATTACGTAAGGATTTTTGTGGTGGGGAGGGTCAGTATTTTATTTTTTGGTACAGAGGGGGTGGGGGTGGGCAAAATTAATCTTATGTAAGGATTTTATCAGTGTTTATGGTGAGATCAAATCTAAAAAAAAAACGCTTCTACAGATGCACAGTCAAAAAGGTTGCGCCTAGCGATGACAGATAGAATAAAAGCCTGTTTGAATGCTTGGAAATTTTTGTCAGAAATCTTGAGAGGAAAGGGGAGACTACAATAAATATTTATTCATCCTACCTCATTTAAATACTAGAGGTCTATTTACTCAATTTAATTAGTAAAAATCAACGTAACATGTTTAGAATATGTCCATACATATAATTAAATATTAAATAATCTTGTTCGGAGGTGTAACAAGAAAAAACTGTCTGGGAGAGCATCTCAAATCTGATACCTGAACCCCTTTCTGTTTTTAATAATATACTAACCTGTGACCATAATGCAAATTACCAAAAAATGTAATACTTTAGGTGTTGTTATTAAATGTACTGTATCTATAGTGTAATCAATAAAATTAAGAGTCAAAGGAGACAAATTAAAGAGAAAGGAAAGCCTCTTTCAACTGGCATACAAGCTCTACACAATAACAGTTTTATTTCTAAATTAAATAATCACTTCTAAAGTTTTCAAGGGCGAATCCAGCATTTCCGTTGGAGTGGGGGAGGGTAGAGCGAAATGGGGGGGGGAAGCGTGGGGACTCTCATGGGATCAGGATTTTCGTGAGGGTGGGGCACTCTCACGGAAAGAAGCAGGGGATTATTTAACAATATTACCAACAAATTTAAAAAAATTAAATAGTTGAAATTTGGTTAGTGAGATATTATGTGGCGGTAGAACTAGTACTTCACTTCGGTGGTCATATGCATTAAATTATACAAGCGGTTGCTTTCTTACATAGATATACAGTAGTTTATTTTATTATTGATATTATTATTTATAGCAAATATTATTTTTCATGAGGGGGGCTTCTGGACCCACCCCTGAAAGGGTTCTTAAATTAAATAGTTATAATGGACATATATACTCCGATTTTTGTAGGAATGGATATCTGAAAGGCCTTTTTTTCTAACCAAAATCTTATTATAAGTAATAAAAATGCTCCCTCAGACTGTATTCCTACGAATTTTAATGTATATAAATAATGTTTTGGTTGAATTGTGATATTGCCGTAGATACATTATGAATAAATATACTAAACATATTTGTAATACTATTTTGTGTGAGTAAGAAAAGTAAGAAATAGTGGGACGGCCACTCATTCAGCTTTGGCAACCGCCACTTCATTTCAAAAGTTAAGATACTATTTTGAGTAATCTTGATATAATTTATAAAGAAGTTTTCAGATCCGAGATTTTATAAATACTTAAAGTTACCATCTTCCAAACAATACTGCCATCTTACTGGGAAACTTATTAAAATAACATATTAAGTTATGCCTCTACCACCTCAAGCTTAGATTAAGTTTGTTAGCAAAAATTAAAAAATAGTATATGCTATGAACATAACTATAGTTATAACATAGTATTAGTATTTTTTTAAATATTAACATGTTTGCTGTCACTATTTGGAAAAAGTAACTATATTTTTATGTTTAGATTGGAATTGATACTTTATATCAAACGTGGCATTTAACTTCACTTATGAATGTTAAATAGGTTTAGTAAATGCTGCAAATGTCTTATAATGCCTTTCGTACAGTTTATTTTAGATTCATCTGGATAATTATACACTAGAAAGTAGATCCAAGCCTCTAGGACTGTTCATTCCTAAATACAACCCAGCCATTATTATTGAGAACCGAGATTTTATGTTTGCACAGAAAAAATGTATTCATTATATTGTTTTATCAGTCGTAGGTTGTATCTTGATTGGAAATAAAACTTTGGAATTTAAAATATATATTTTGCTCACAAAGACTTATTTGAAATACATTGTAATATTATATATAATTATATTTCTCTATTATATAAGTGTTATAACTTATTATAACATAGAATGAAAATAATTAACCACAAACCTTGATTCAAATATCCCCTATTACAGGCGTTTGACACAAACGTAACTGGAAGGAATAACTTCCAATAGTGAATCAATCAAGTGGGCTAGTTGGTAACTTTGGAATCTGTATCTGATTTTTATATTTGTTCTTTTTTGCAATGCACTATTTTTTATTTGTACATTCTAGTAGCATAGCTGACTACCATGAATTTAGTTTATCTATATCCTAAAAATATATTACTCATATTATTATAAGTAAATCTAGCTAAGTTTAGGTTGAGTAATGTAAGTCATTGTTAGATTCAGTTCGGCTATGTTAGCTAAAGTTTTGTATTTTTAATTAGTTGTAGAATCCTTGTAAAGTTCAATACTTAGTTTTATATGAGTATCTTATCTTATTTAAACTTGGTTGAAACTGTTTTAAGTTAGTCCCTAATCATTTAAATGTAATGTATTATATTCGGATTAGGTTTGACAAACTTCTGATATTGTTGGTTTTGTTTGGTTTAGGATTAGGGTCTAGTAAGTAAGCTTATATTAACATTTGAAAAACTTAAATATTTCAAAGCTTTGGATTCTAATTCTGTTTTTAAATGATTGTTTGTCATTTTAACTGTTTACGTTAAAATTCCACCAAAAAATAATACTAATATATGAAATTTCATGTTGGTATCAAAAAGTGAAAGATTGTTATGCTTAGCAACTCCACTATTACACCCAGATTATGTTAGGTTTGGAGTTGTTAGGTTTGGGAATTATTTTCATATCATGCCCAGATTACATTAGGTTTGGTGATTCTTTTCATATCACGCCCAAACTACATTGGGTTTGGAGCTGTTAGGTTTGGGGATTATTTTCAAATCACACCCAGGCTACATTAGGTTTGGAGCTGTTAGGTTTGGTAACTATTTTCATATCACACCCAGGCTACGTTAGGTTAGGTCTAGCTTTGTCTAACGCTTCCTCAAGCTGGTGCCCAAGGCAGCCACCCTTTTCGCACGGCCCTTGAACCGCCCCTGGACTCCTAGTTTTGAAACGTACAAATAGTGATTCACTAGCGTATTTCTCTCATCTCGCAAACAATCTTGCAAACCCCTAATTTTGAAAATTCTGTGCTGTGAAAACTGACGTCACACGACCGAATAGCAAACGGATTCTACTCACGAGCCTCACACTGTGCGAGACAGGGCTTCACCGACCACCACGACAGTATGAACCTTTCAAAATTATCTGTTTTGGTATAGCCTGCGATTTGCAAGTTCATGAGTTGCGAGTATTTTCACAAGTTTCAAAATTAGGGATCCGTATCGCCAGAGGCACCTTGAATTAATGAACTTTGAGGTAATTTGAAGGAAAATATTTTTATAAAATCATGTTTAATATATTTTATAGAAAAATTACAAAAATAGTGGTTTATAAAACACTTATGTGTATGGATTTAAAACAATTAATTTCTTATTTTCAATAAAAAATGTGTTTAAAAATTATCCCAATTGAGGATATTCAAAATTGTTAAGGGCGCTACATGGGAGAACACTGAAACACGTGCAGACTTTTAGAAATGCTGGATTATTTAAGAAGTGGTTTGATATTTTTAAACATAGTTTTCAACAAAATGTTGGCGAGAATTATAAGAAGGTTTCTCTGACTGGTTATTGATCTGATTATCAAGATAAATATAAATAAAAAATTATGTGGGCCAATTTGTTTTTATTACAATAAATCAATTGGGAGAAATTTAATTTTCGTAGGATGATAACTCCCTATTCTTTCCTGGGCAATATATTTTCACTACAAAGTTTAAGGGCCATGTATTTGTAACTATACATAGGTAGATTTTCAAGAGATGAGAGAATCAAAGAAAATTATGAATTACGAGTTATTTAAGAACATATCTTGTCTAAGTAATATATTCTTAAATTTAAGATTGGGATGATATGTTTCAACATTATTTTGTCATCAGTAAGCTATAATGCGGTACTAGTGACATTGGTTTATAAAATATGTTTCCAATTAATTTATACCTAAAAAATTAAGTTTATTTACTAAAGTGTTAAGTGGAGTTTGGGAACCATGGTTCTAAGTTATCGTTTAGTATCTTACTGTCAAAAAATATACATAAATGTCAGTGAGTGCACATTTAGTAAAGTTATATTAAAACTACAATACTATGATGCATGCATCAAGTGTGTCAGTAGTAATTTGGCAATTTCAATTTTCACAACCAAGTTGAACAAAGAGTCGAAAAAGGAAATATTCCTGGAACTGCCCCTGGATTTAAAATGATGGTATATTCTCCCAAACAACAATGTTTCTTTTTATAAAAATCTGTTTTAGATATTCTTCCCTATATTTTAACTGCACCACATATTCCAGTTATGTTGACCGTAAGTATTGTGAGAATATTTTAATGATTTTTTTTATTCTTCATCAAGAATAAAATTAAAAACATTTACACATCCCAAAGATGTAGGGAACAAAACATTTTCTTGCATATTATTTAACTGTCATAAAATTATTATTTTTTACCATAATTAAGTAGGCTACGTACAACCAAAATAGTTTTTAATTAATAAGATATACATATACTAGGACTTTACGAGTACTCAGATTTCGAGCTTTGAAAAAATATTTTCATTAAAGTTCGGGATCGAAATCTGAAGTTTTGTAGGCTCGTCATTTTCAAGCCTCTTAATAATAATAATAATAATAATAATATTTAGCACCGCGTCTTACTACCCGTTCGGGTTATACGCTTAAGTACTAATTACGCTAATGGATTAGGAATTAGGGGGGTTGAATTTAGAGGAAGTGAACCCGCATTTGCGTGGAAGGAGAGTGGAAAACCATTTAGAAAAACCACTCCCAGTTCACCCGACCAAGATTCGAACCTCGATCTCCCCGTCCTCGGCGGTTGAGCTCAACACGACTAGCGTGTTAGCCAACTACGCCACCGAGCCGGGTTTCAAGCCTCTTGATGTAGGCCCTAAGTATAAATCAATTTTTAAAACACAAAAGTTAGTATAGGCTATTTTGGATGATATCGACAGTTTCACTTATAAATCATTTAGTAAATTAAAAACACTTTTAAAATGAATGTCAAATTTTGCATTAATAATGTAATAGAGCTCTAAAACTACTTTATATTGGTAAACTAATTCAATATTTTCGTCCATTTTGAAAAAATATCCTCAATATAAGTTGCATTGCTATGATAAGGCAATGAAAATAAAAATAGCTAAATTAATCACTAAATACTTCAATGGGTCTAATCATTATTTTTACTTGGTCCCTTTCTAAAATTATAGTTTCAGTTAAATGAAAAATTCAACATTGAGAATACATATTTGTTAATTTTGAACTTTTCTTTTAAAACTTGTATTAATACTTTCATCCACAAAATTAGCATTAGTTAATCAGTGTTAATCAACATTGAAATAAAAATTTAACCAAAGTTACCATAATGAAATAAAAATTTAACCAAAGTTACCACATTTAAATTTAAAAAATAGCATTCACTATTCCATAATGTCAACTAGACTTTTTTTTAACTTTTTTTAAGCATTAAAAATTGAATTAAAATAAATTTTGTAAAAAAAGTGAGAGCACATATAAGGCACATGTGCATGCGCAAATGTGCATTGAGGAATGGAATTGGAATAGAAGAAGTGATGATGCAGAATTATTAAAGTAAGAAATAGAAAACCAAATATGAAAAACTTCAAATTTCTAACTGCTAGCGATTCTTACCTTTTCGTGGAGGGTAATAAAAGTTATTGAGGCTTATTTAGAGGAAATATTAGCTCATTAAAATGTCAATTTTATTAACTTTTTTTTTTTTTGTAATTGTGTGAATTTAATGTATTTAAATACATGAGTGTTGAAAACATATTATTTTTTTCTATTACATTTTTATTTGGGTTTGATCTTATTTTCTAAAATTTCCGGTTTTTTAGACTTTTTTTTTTCAAAAATATTTACTATTTACACAAATAAGAGTAATTATTATTTTTAGAACATGTGTTGTTTTCGTATATTTTTAAAACCTCTCATTTTAAAAATGTGGTATTTACATTGTATATTTGTTTTAACTTGAAATTTTAAATATACTATTTTACTTTTAAAATAAACAGATATATACGCTATAGATTTTTAAATTATGAATTTACTCTAACTTAGGAGCTTTTTGAAATACTCGACTCAAGTTTGACTCGCATGAAAGAATCCACGCTCGCAGACCCCTAACACATACTACACCCAAACTTATCAAATCAAAGAAATAAAAATTTTCCACGGCAAGATAAATCAAACTAATAAACAAAGTGCCGACTAAGTGGCTGTGTAATTGACCAGGCCTCTGTCACTGAGTTACCAAACTTAAGTATTCCAGCCTGTTATTAAAGAGGGGCGTGGTATGACCCAACCCTATTGTACGCAGTTCCATCCTTAGTTTTTATGAATTTATTACATAATTTACTCGTTTATACTCTTTAAAATTTGTGTTGCATGTAAGAAGATTAATTTTTGCCTCTCATTTAAGTTTTGCAAATGCTTGGTCATGTCTCTTCATGAAATATGTACTGTCTTTTCCCTAAAAAATATGTTTCTTTATCACCTTTTTTATGTCTAGATTAGAAATGTATTAAAACAAGTTTCATCAATACCATCTTTCAACAATGTTTATTCTAATAAAAGTAAAAGTCCAAGTAGTTCCAAACTTACCCAGCAGGGTACACAACTAGCTCTGTATCTGGGTCACAGTCAAGAGCAGCATTACTGGACACTGTCAAACCTAGCACTCGTTCCAACTTAACCTGCAAAGACAATAAGACACCACACATGAATGCTACAAATAAAGCAATACCTTACAATTTAAAATGTATTGGATGGTAAGACATTTGTTGGACTTGAAACAAATTAACTTTTGAAGTTATATGTTTCTATAACTATGCAACCATCTATCTTAATTTAATGGCCATTAAAAAGAACAAAGAAAACATTTAAGCTAAATATAACACTAGCTATTGAAAATAGTTTTGTCTTTGGAAATGATTTTTGATCCTTGATTGACTTGGGGGACAAATTAAATATTTATTGGAAACATTTAGATTAAAATTAGATTTAAAATTTTTTTGCTGGGGATTGCTATGAAATAAATAATTAGACCGTCAGATCATTATATTAACTTTATATGTGCAGTTAAAGTATAGAATATGAGATTCTACAATACATGAGAAAAGTGCTTAATTTTATAAGCCTAGTAACTTGTTTTAAATAAAGAGGTGATGACTAAGCTTTCTAAAAAAATGTGTTTATACTAGGTCATCGACAAGCAAACACCAGAAACACAGCCCTACAGGAGTTTCTATGTGGTCTTTTAAGAAGTTTGAATTCTTGAACACTGGGGATCGCTAGCCTTTTTTTTTTTGGAACCGTGACTTACTACTTGTTGAGGTTATTCACATATGTACTAATTAAGTTAATGAGTTAGAGATGGGGAGGGTTGAATTTAGATGAAGTGTACCCATGTTTGCATGGATGGAGTGTGGAAAACAATACAGGAAAAGCCACTAAGTACACTCGACCAAGAGTCGAACCCCGATCTCCCCGTCATCAGAAGTCAAGTCTATTTCAAGAATGACGCCTTAAGCCATGTAGCCACAGAAGCATGTGGGATTGCTAGTTGCAGGGCTCCCAAGTGAGATTTTTTACTAAACAACTCACTTTCAATAAGTTTTTTGTAAAGGTTACAAGCTGGAGACATGGTTTTCGAGGGATGGGTTACAGGTACTAACCGTCCAGGTAGTATAAACCCCACTCCCTTTGAAAGACTAAACCTTTTCAGACAAGTGAGAGGGTCAAACCTAAAAATACAAATCATGAGAAGCCAAAAAGTGTGAACATAAACTTTTATATGTTCAGTAAAGGATCCATTTATAAATGTATTGTCAATTTATTTTGTGAATCAGTGAAAATAGAATAAAAATTAATATTATATTTTTACAGAAAAATTGTATCATTAACATAAGTATTAATTTATAGCTATTATATTTTAATACTCATAATACATTTTTATGAAGTAATTGAATAGTAAATAATTTATCATAATTATATTATTTCAATGTACCGTAGGTTTAATAAAAAAAAGGGGTGTGCACTCTAGGTTTTACCAATTATTTAATTTATTTTTATAGAAAAAAAAGAGACCATAATGATTTCAAGATTGACTATGTGTATGGATCTAGAAACCAATAATTTATCATTTTGAATAAAAAAAAAATTATATTTGATTTTCTGAAAATGTGTTCAATGCTTCCCCTCCATTCAAGCTAGCCTAATAAACAATATTTGAATATTGTTTACAATTAGGCAATCCACAACCATTAACTTGAACAAAAAAAGGCCATTGTATTCCATGTTTTCTTTGTAATGTGGAGTCTGAGTAAACTCTTAAGTTGGAAGGTTGGATTATGGCAAGAAAGGTGGAGGGAGCTACCTGAACCTAGCTTTGTGAAAGCCAGCTGAATGACACTATTGGAAATTTGTGTCGGTTCTTTAGTAAAACCATATTTAAAGTGAACTGTTTTAAAAAATGACCACTTGAGAGCATTGTTGTCACTTGAGATTTCACCAAGCGATCCCAACGTTCATGAATTCAGGCTTTCTAAAGAAGAGCAATCATTTTAACCTAAAGACTGTGTGTCTAGTGTTGTCCTTTGTTTGTGGGCTAGGCCTACGTGTTTTATTTGGTTAAGAATAAAGCTATTTTTATTAACAATGAGCTATTTTAACATGTAATATTTAGGAATAATTAGGCCTTTAATTTTAAAATATGCTGTTTTCATCCAAACAATTAGATTTATAGCAAATTTAGTCCTATCATTTAGGGAAGATGATGATAAAAGTACAATCCAGGCATCTCAAGTTTGGTTAATCAGGATATTTTTTTACAAGCCATAAATTGCATCTACTGTAATTGTGGTTTTCTACATTTTTCCTTCGTAACAGCGAATTGGGACCAGTGAATTTTTTTTAATTTCAAACTTCACAATTTTGTTGTATATTTTAAAATACATTAAAATAGTTTCATTGGTCTCAATTACATTATTTTCCAAACCCACACGTCAATGTGACACCTAGTTTGAGTTGTATTACAGGCATAACTCTCTTTTGACAGTTTGAGACCAGAGCACCGACCAAAGTCGAAGCATAGCCTTTATTTGGCTTGCAAATGCATCAGAGCCACCAACAAACATAAATATCTTTTTTTGCACCATGTCTTACTACCCATTCTGGTTATACGCCTAAGTACTAACTACACTAATGGGTTAAGGATTAGGAAGGTTTGATCGAGAGGAAGTGCACCCGCATTTGTGTGGAGGGATAGTAGAAAACCAATTAGGGAAAACCACCCTAAGTGCACCCAACAGAGACCAAGGTTCGATCTCCCCGTCTTCGGCAGTTTAGTCTAACACGAAAGTAGCGCGTTAGACCAAGCAGTCGCCAAAGTGGGACGTAAATAACTAATATACTGTGAATATATAGCACTTTTGAATGCGTGCAACAACCTAAATAACCAGAACTAGACATAAAAATAAATAAAATACAGTGTAATAAATAATTTCTCACAAATTGAGAAACTTAAGATTTCTTTTACTTACTCACTTAACTTCAATCCCATTATGAATACGGTACAGTACAGTATATTAAAGCATACAAATAGCTAAATAATCTATGGCATACAATCACAACTATGATAATACATATGAACTAATATGTTTAATCACAAATGTAGGAGATTAAATGTGAACCATGAAAAAACAGTGCACAATGAAGACTTCTATTCAAAGACTGAGTGGCGTTGAATTTTTTGCTAACACGAGTAAGCATAGATATTTCCAAGAAATGACGTCAATAGCGCCACTCGCATTATAAGTCATTTCTTGAAAAAAAACTACAGCGGGAGATGTAATAAAATGTGAAGAAAAAGTGAGAAAAGCAACATTATTTGTAAATGTGGCTATAATTGAAAATAGACGAAAGGGCGAAGCGACAAAAGTCAAGATATACCTGTACTTACCTAAGTTACCTGCTATACATTCGGTGAGATGGGCTCTTGAGTTAATATTATTGTTTGATTCATTATTTAATGTCGATAGCAAGATCTTTATTTTAATACCCATAAAATTATTGGTCATTAGCCAGTACAATCTGCTAAGTTTCATCACCCAGTGATCACTTAGATGAAAATGGTATATTATTTGCTGATATGGCATGCTAGTACTCAGCATATAGGCCTACTAGTAATGCTGTTTTTAAAATAAATGGCAGTGTAAACATCAGGAGCTAAGAAAATGAGTTAAGTTACCATAAGTGGGCTTATATTATCTGGAAAAAACATATCATGTAGATCACAAAATATATGGAAATTCAGGGTTCCAAAATTTGGTAGCCCACAAGTTTAACTGGTCAACAGCTGAAATAGGAAACTAAACTGTCATAATGCTAAAACAAAATGTATATCAGCTAAGTTATACCAGTACTACATTACCAACGGCAATTGGGCTCTCATGTGGTATAGACTTATGTTGTATTAACTTAAGAAACTTTTACTAAACTGCACATGATCTTAGTCGATGTAATAGGATTCTTCAATTCTATAAAGATTAAACAAACTTTTATATTCGAGTAAATCCAAAATCTACCACCAAAATATAATATAGATTAATGTTACCTTTTCTCCGAGAGAAGCTTCACCATTCTTGCCACGCTTTAAAGATGGAGCCCTGATCACTTTACCAGCAAGGGAAGAAGTGTTCATTATGTTTGCTACTTGGTTACATTTTCCACAGTAACACACAAAAATTAAGAGATGCCATCATTATCATAAAATAGTCTAAGAACAAGATAAAGAAACAAAACCTATTAGAAATTAAATTCAACAATGTTTTGATTAAGCCAGTTTCATAGTCAGATTGAGTATGCCTCATGGTGTGGCACTATACTAACAACATGACGAAACTTACTAAGAACAAAATGGAATGGGCCAGTTTAATATGCATGCTCAATCTGACTGTGAAAGTGGCCCAACATCTCACTATCACAATATAGTTTGGTTTACCAGTTTACACTGCTTGAAACATCGAGATACAAGATTATTTAGCATGGTGAGGGCAAAATAAATGAAAATAACATACTAAATTAGGCTATGTAATTTATCATGCATGTACTAGTGAGTGGTGTGTCATGGAGTTATGCAGAGATAAGGTAAGCAAAGCTTGTGATGTGTTCTCTCATTTGACTGATAATACATAGTACCATGTTCCCCACCCAGTTCACATTTTGTTTATATCCTACCAATGAGCATTTTAATGAGTGATCAGAGTTATTCACATACATTAACATTGCTTACACTAACAACATTAGAGTAATTTATATTATTATAGTCCTTTAAAAGCTGTTTACATTCTAGGGATATTTTTATACTTCATTTCAAAACCAAAAGCTAAATCTTCTTTTTGGCCAAATATGTTTTTAAAAGTGTGTGCAGTTGACCATTATTTGTTTTCAAAGCTATTAAAAAAAACATGTATTTTTTACAAACATGAGTTTATATTTATTGTAAATCCTATTCATTTTACAAATTTTCTCAAAGTTTTTATTTGAAACAATGCGTCGTACTATCCATCCGAACTTTACCCGTTTTAATTACACTAATGGGGTTGGGTGAAGAAGGTAGGCTAGGATATAAAGGGAAAGTACCTGCATTTGAGTGGATGTTGTCGAGTGGGAACCAGTTTAGGATAAAACCCCAAACTTAATGTAACCAGCAAACCAGACTATATGAGCTTACCATTTCGTCTACATTCTAAATTATGTGGGTCACTCAAAGTTAACTAATCCCTAAGCTCTATTATAATTTTAATTGAAATTGAAGCTTTAAACCCATTAACATGAATTTTTAGAGCAAAGATTTGGTAAATCTTTAGTTATAATTTAACCTGATATTGTGAAAAAGGTTGGCCTAATCCTTAAGGTAGGGATGTGGGGAATGTGAGAAAAGGTCAGTGTTTTTTCAGTTTTTATAGCAATTTTTTTTTCCAAAATAAATAAAATATTGCATTAGTAGGACTACAAACGAAGAGGTTGATTTTCTGCTCATGGAGATATCAACAATTTTGTTGAATATCTGTCATGAGCACAGTGGCATTAGATGAGAAACTTTTTAAATGAAGAGAAAAAGTTGTCATTACATTCCGGGACACCCTTGACGGATATTCGACTGTTACTATCGCCATGCAAAGAAAATTAAACTCTTATGTTTCTACTGGAGCAATACTTGATTTTGACCAAAAAAAATTTATGATAATTAAAAAACCTGTAAAAACACTTAATTTTTTCTTGTGCTCCCTACATTTCCACCTTAATACTTTCAAGACACAGTGTTTAGGTCTTAATTAGTAATTTTTAATTATAAAATCAGTATAAAAGTACATAACATTGACCATTCTTAGTTAAATGTTAAGTTAGTATGAGAGCCAAGTAGCATATATCTTCCTTTCTACCACTATAGGAGACTACCATGAGATCTTTAAACTGTTAAATGGTAGGTAGAGTTTAGGGTAGCATATTTTAATTTATTTTGCTTGCTTATTTAAATACTAGTTTATGATAGTTATTATACATATTCTCTCTAAGGTAGAATTAAGTTATTGCTTTGAATATGCCTAAATCTATTTAGAAATGAAACATGTTTCGAGGATAATACCCATCATTTAAAGCATGCACAATTTTAGTTATTTTTCCAACAAAAATGTCAGTATTTTATGATGATTTTAAAAACAAATTAATATGTGAATAGATTACGTAAAATTTAAAAAAATTATTTTGGACAAATTAACAAAAATTAACCCTTTACTAAATGGTTTTCAACTCTCCCTCCATGCAAATGCGGGTATACTTCCTCATCCCTAGCACATTATCATAATTAGTACATATGTAAAGGTGTGTACAGAAAGAAAGAAGGTTGCCTGCTTGCCGACTACCAACGCCAATTGGCGTTGACCTGCGTTATCAATGAGTGTGTGTTTACAGATGGGGCCTTTCATAGTGAAAGCAGGTTCGCGTTTATCAGCGCTGGTACCCAGCACCAACAAGTTTACCCATTTCATTCTTTTTTAGTTGTCGGCGCCGACAAATGTGAACTTCAAGACAAATAGTATATATTAACCGGTTAAAAACGTGTCTGTTACACAGATGCCCTATGTATATACGTATATATGTATATACAGTATGCATATGTATATATTATGTATACATGTTTGTATATATACTGTATGTGTATACTGTATATATCTACTGTATATTTTGTATATGTATTATATAAGTACTGTTTATATGTAGGCCCCTATATAATATGTATACTGTAAATTTGTATATATTATATATGTACTGTTTATATGTATATACACTGTATATATCTACTGTAAGCATACTGTTTATATATTTGATAAAACTCTGTCAACTGTAACTATTTAAAATTTGTGAAAACAAACTGTCTCCCCGCCAACCTTTCCGTATTCTACCACTTGGTCTGAATTATTGCTAGTGAAATTAATGTTGTGAAAATATCTTTAATTCTTCAAGCTAAATTGGCTGGTCTTTCCATAGGCTGCCTTGGTTCCTCAGTTTGATTAGATTCAACATACACTTCAGTTGGATGTTGCTCTTTGTCTTGCTTCAGGCCATTAAATAAATGATACGCCATAATCTTTCCTACCACGGTTTATTGGCTGTATAACGGTTTTCCTTTTCTTTTTAAGTTTTGGGTTAACACTGTCAAGAAGTAAAAACTCGTCATCAGATGATAAACTGGACATCTTAACGATGGGAGAAAATGTGACAACTGGCAGGTTTTTAGGCTTTCATCTGCATCCTCTGTGTACACCTACACTCGCTGGAGTTCAGCGCCGATTGGAGCTGGCAACTGGTAGGCAGCCTGCTTTCTTTCTGTATGCACCTTTAGCTATAGCCCGAATGGCTAGTAGGCCTACCTAAGGCACAGTGCTAAGTAAAAACGAACAAAAAAGTGTACGATATTACAGTGGTGCAGTTGATACCTAGCGTTTTTTTGGCCAGTTGAGAGGATGATCCGTGAGTTAGTTTAGTGTGTTCAGACAGAATATTGTGAGTTGTGGCTTGTAAGTGAGAAATGTTACCAGACAAAGCATTTAAGGTTGAACTTGTGAATATCTTACAATTGGGATGAGGATGAGGTCATCCATTGTTTAATACTGTATTGAATAAAACCAGAGGTATTAAGTAGGCCTACTCGAGTTTACAGACATAATAAGTGCGTACAAAACTTGATGACCTAAGATAGTGAGGCTAAAGGAGGACTTTACACTGATTAGTGTAAATTAGCAACAGCCAAGAATACATGAATTGGCGGCATATTGTGAATTTTACTCCCATTTAGACTTTGCTATAGTAAATAAATTTGTTTTAGGGGTGGGTAAAGATCCCATTCGTGATGGCCTTTTCAAGAAAAATGACCCCAATTTGACAATCACTAAAGCAGTGGAGCTAGCAAATGGTAAGCAAGCGTCTTCACTTCAATATCAGTTAGGAGATGTTAAAAGATAGAAAGGAAACCAGTTTTTCAAATGTCTACAGGAGATAGCCAGCGTAGCCTACGCAATTCAGCCAACTAAGACACCAGCCTGGTTTATCTAAAGGGGTTCATTTTGATGTCTGTGCATATTATAATCACACTTCAGAAAACTGTAAGTAGGCCTACAGCAGTTCTCATGTTGTTTTGAAAGTTAACAATTATAGTGTTAGATTTCAATTAGATACTCAGTGTTTGAGCACAAGCACAATGATACCATTTGAGGTGATTGATGAAAAATTTCCAAATTTTGTGCTAACTCCAACTTAAAAAACCCTTTATTTCGTATTTGAAGAAAAAATCTTTCCCGTCCAGTAATGTTACCGTAAAGGTTGAATATAATAGGAACATTTTATCAAACCTTCAATTTTTTTGTGATAGAGTCCAATGGTCCACTGTTGCTGGGAAGGACCTGGATTAGTATGTTGGGATTTTGCATTGTTGACACAAACCATAAAAAAGATGGAGCAACCTGTATTCTTCTCAGACAGCATGCTTCAAGGAATTTTCCCGGCAATTTCCAGAGGTTTTCACAGATAACCTTAGTAGATTTAACAAAGCAAAAGTGTTGTCCTTACAGCAGGGTGCTCAGCCCAAATTTATGAAGCCTCGTCTAATCCTGTTTGCTCTTCAAGAAGGGGCTACCACAGAAATGGACAAACTTTAGAAAGAACGAATCTTAGACCCTATGGATCATAGTCAATTTGGTTTGCCTATTGCACCTTGTGTGGGCGAAGCTTGATTTGTTCAACTTTTATCAACAGTTTTGAGTTAGAGGAGGCATCTCAATTGCTTACAACAATAACCATGCCTGTTCAAATATATTTGTTGGCCCTTTGGAGTCGCATGTACTTCCGCAAAGGCTCAAAAATTAATGGCCGGTTTACTTCGTGACCTGGAAGGTCACTAAAGTTGAAAACATTTTAATTGGGGCTTTAGACCTAGCACAACTCAGATTACATTTCACCAAGGTTCTGGAGCTACTCATAGATTGTGGAGTGAGATTGTCCATGTGTAAGGAAATGCAAAATAGGTAAATCTTAAGTTGGCCTATAATATATCTCAGCTTCAGGATTGATGCTGACAGCCTGCATTCAACTGAGGACAAGGTTTGTGCAATTCTAGAAGCTCACAAGCCAAAATGTATTAAGGAGAGGCAGTCATATACTTATTCTCAGCGCTAGATTTAAATATTTAAAACTCATTAATCTTGCTAAAGTTAACATGATATATATAAGTTATGCTTCAGACCGTAAAGCACCATTTTAGTGCAGCCCTGAAAGAAGTTCCACCATCCCAACTCAACATGGCCTTACAAAGGTTATTATCGATCAGACATGCTCCCCATGCAACCACTGGGATTTCACTAGTTTAAGCCTAAGCGAGGAGGCAAGTGAAGAATTATCTGGACCTGCTTCGCTCTTCCCTCCCTTTTCAGAGTACGGCAAACTCGAGATAAACAAAGGGCAGCCTACGAAGGAGTTAGGAAGTTAGTTCAAGTACCAAACGTTATAGTACACTTAGAGCTAACTGATTCATGGAAATGAGATTAATTTTTGATAATGGTCTGTCTATAGTCTATACACTACCAACATGAAACTGGTTATTTTATTGTCATTAATCTATGTAAACATATAACTAATCACTATATTATTCTTAAACAATTATTCTTTCTAGTTTAACTATAAATCTCTTTTTAACTAAAAATATATTTCTCTCAAAAAAAGATGTTCACACTAAGATGTGTAGGCCTAAATGAACAAAGAACACAAAAATCGTTTTAGTTTAAAAGTTTACATTTTTTTTTTTTTCATTTAAGATGCTATTTTTAATTAAAGTGCACAGTAAAGGGCAAATCATATCCACATTTTAAGTTAGGGTTGGCTACCAGCACTGTAAGTGTGCCGTAAGTTGTCTTATAAATACACTTGAAAGAACATTCAGAAACAAAAACTGACTTTCGCCCTTAAACTAAAGTTCAATGCTATTTCCAAGTACACTTAACTTCCAAGGGCCATTGGACGGACTAGGCCCTATTCAGACACAGCCAATAAAAGCCTAGCTCATAAAAGTTATAAATAATAAAAACCCGGTAACATAAAAAGGTTTACTAAATGTTCAACTTATAACAGGTCTTTTTATTCAGGATATATCTTAAGTCAAATTGTTTGGCTGGGGTGGGAGTATAGTATAGGCCTACTGTACAAAATAAGTTTATTTTAATTATTAAATTCATTACTTCATAGGATGTTGGCGTTGTTTTATCCTTAGTATTTATAGAGGTATATGCTTAAAGTGTAACTAAATCAAATAAACATTATCTACATATCATTCCTGTTATTGTCTGCTCTGTTTTGACACCTGAAGCAATTACTTTAATTCTTAACCACTCCTTTTTTAATATCAGAACTTAAGTCAAAAAACATATTTTGAACAACTATAACAAAACCCATTTCATACATATATAACCAAGAGTACCTGAAAACATGTTCAAATTTGTAATACATTAAGGTTCAAATAAAAAAAAATTGTAAAACCAATAAATTTGTAATTACGAAACATTTGCGGGTTGAACTTTTCCACAACCACATAAACTTTATTCTGGTGAAAAAAAAATATAGGCAAGGTGACAACATAAGAAATTATAACCAGATATTACTATATTAAAAATAAGTAAATAATATTTGATAAATACGTTTAAAATTCTTGATTAATATAAATGAATATATAAATTGATGCAATATTTTATTCTGTGGCATGAGAACGTGGTTTTTCTGGTTACTTTAAGAAAATAAACAATTTTGAAAACCTTACCTTAATTTATATTTGTCTCTAAACTAGCCCTATAAATCGCTAATTAGTTATTTTAAGGTCGTCTGACGCAAACAGTTATATAAAGTCTGTTCAGCGTAGGAATTGTTTTCCGAAATGCCTTTTTCCCTACCAGAAAGCTATTATATAGTAGAATTTGGGTAGGAAAAAAGAACTTTCCCAGAGTAATTCCTACCGTGAATGGAGTATATGTGATTTCCTGCGTTCGACTCGCAGCAGCATGTCCACTCCCAGGCTGTTCGCGTCGCCGTAGCAGCTGTAACCGTGGCAGAAAAAAGCTGCCTTTTCAGTTCTATCTTTCTAGTGGGAATGAGTGTAGCAGGTTTGGAACTGGATTGGAAGAATAAAAAGTGCGCCAACTTGAATAATAGACATAACTTAAAATTTTGAACTGATTTAACCAAATTTACTAATGTTGACTATACTACAAGAAAATGTTTACATACATCTGTCATAGACAGTGAAAGAAATGTGGTCTTGAATTAAATATCCAATTCAGTCACTTATATTACAGAAGGTATGAAATCATTGATTTACAACACCCAATCTACCTTAAATTATTGTCAACGGAGATACTATTTTTCCACCTACACCTGGTCTCCCAAAGTGTATTTTCCATCTCAATCTACTTCACTGAACTTCTGCTTATTCCGCTTGTGCGGTGACCCCCTCCATTTCAACTTTACACCGTGTTTGGTGGTTCTTGGACTTGATTGGTTGATTCACCCACCTCCCGCTTTTCTAGTCATGTGCTAATTTAGGGCCATATAAAACGAGGTATCTGATATGAATAAAACTACAGTATATTATATCGTACTGAAAGATATATCGCATTTGAACGCTTATATGATCTCTGTTCACCGCCGGAGGACCAACCGCACGACTCTCCGTTGACCCAAGACCGGGACGATGGGGGACTCTACCATTGCTATGGCCAGAGGACGATAGCACCCCACCGCTCCGATGATGTAATACTGGCTTGTATTATTGTTTTGTCTACAACATGACGCTGACCTAGGTGTTCGGGTCTGAATTTTTTAACTATGCCGTATATGGATCTAGCTTAAAACGTCGTTTAACGACTGTTTCTCATTGGAAAATAATGCTTTTTATTTTAAAGCGCGTTTAGTTTTTTACTTCAAATGTCGTAGCTCTCGGCTTTAGCTCTATAGCAATATGTCGCTTAACGACTGTTTATCCTTAGTAAAATAATGTTTGTTATTTTAAAGAGAGTTTAGTTTTTTACTTCAAATGTCGTAGCTTTCAGCTTTAGCTCTATAGCAGTATGTCGCTTAACGACTGTTTATTTTTTAGTAAAATAACGTTTGTTATGGTGAATAGAGCTTAGTAAAGCTTTGTTTTAATTATGTAATATCACTCTACTTTCTAGTAGACTCGCGAAACGGCCAGACCTAGTAGCTTGTGCTTGGTTCTATATTGTTGGTGACCTAATTAGGTCATTGGTTTCTTGCTAGCTTGGTTGTCTTTATTTAGGTCTTAGTCATTCTTGGTTACTAACCTATGGCTCTCTGTTGCTGCCTGGCTTGGCACGAGTTTCTGGTTTATTTAACTAAAAGTAGGCGACCTCCTTAAGATGCCGGTGGGGCTTCAAGCTCCCGTGTTTGAGTATACCTTTCTATAGAGTTTTTATTGTTATCATTACATAACTTGTTCTAGTAGTAACTGCTACTCTAGGGATTCCTAATTGGGATATAGCCCGAACTTGTTCGCTGAAATATGCTAGTCACCCGTAGCCTTGGTCTCGACGTTTGCTTGTTAGACTCACTAGATTGTCTAGTTAGTGAACCTATTTGTAAATTAACTTTCTGAGGTCTAGTTGGACTTTAACTGTAAACTTTATTGTATCGAGTAACTTCTTGAAGAGTACTTAGTCTTGCTCGGTTTTAGAATAACTAGAGTGGAGCACTTCATATAGCTTGATGATTGAGTTTCCTTACGAAATAAAGTGTACTCATACCGTTGCACTAATTAACTCCTACCGTTGCACTAATTAACTCCTACCGTTGCACTAATTAACTCCTACCTAGCTGAAACACTTCCCTTTCTTAATAGTTACCTAGTTTTCCCTTCTTGGGGAAATGTAGCTTTATGTAGCAGAGATATATCGAGTAGGCTCGCTCTCTGAGGAGTAACTATCATAAATACAGTTTGGAAGTTCTGTTATAGCATAGTGGGTTCGTCAGCCGATTAACAATTTACTATGTTTAACGTTTTATTCCATGTCTGTAACTTTAAGTAACTTAGTGCATACTCAGGTAAAAGAGGTCAGATTGTCCATTTTCATTAATTAGCATTAGCAATTGTACAGAGACCACAGCAACACCTATCTTGTGTATCACTAAATGTAATTAATTAAATATGTGATCAATAAAATATGAATATGTTAAATTACCTTAGATCTACTTGTTCGTACTATACAAACCTGCCCTGTCTAATCCCCGCACCTTTAACTGGCTTATCATAAGCCTAGTCCAGATTTGATTACTAGAACATCACCAGCACAAATAACATCAACAACAGCAGAACTCCTTGATCAGGCTACTACTACTCGACACAGTAAACATTGCATCTGGAAAGAATGTCAACTTCTTGAAGAGTGAGGGGGGAGACCAATGATACATATCATCAGTCGTTATCTTTGTTACGCGACATTAAATGACCGCCCAGAACCCCAAGGTTAAAGGGAACGTGCCCTTTGAGCCACCGTGACCGGTACGAAATATATGGAACCTTGGAGCCATCGTGGTGGCCATGGGCTTGCACCCCAGTACCCGCTCCCCTCAACAGAGGGTAGCACGATAGACTTGTCAGAAACTATCAGCAAACAAGACTAAATCATTAATAACTCATAAGCCATGTAAATATTATGTTTTTTCTTCTTTGTACATAAAAATTTTAAGGGTAATAATCGTAATTAAATTTGTTAGATGTAAGTAAACTTAATATTAGGACTGGCATAGAAAAGTGTAAATGTAGTACCAGGTAAGAAGAATAATCTATTTGTGATTTACCCAAATGTCTGGTTTAAAAAATAAAATATCTCTCAATGTTTATATAATGTGTGTAGATGATTTAAACCTATGATCTTCTTATTTACCATGCCTATATCAACCTTTCTTTTCTTCTCTCTCAAAGCATATATGAACCACAAGGGTTAGTGAGTTCCTCCCTCCTCCCCAGGGCACCCTTACACCCAACCCTTTCTCTCTGTATTCCCCTCTCTTTTCCACGTCCACACCACCCTCTCACCTCACTCACGGACTAAGCAGCTTCTACGGACCTCCTCCAATATTTACAGCAACTTATCCTTGACTCAACCCAAGTATCAAATGGAAAGGGGAACAAGAAGGATCCACGCAGACGAGTATGCAGAAACGTTTGGAACCCAACAGCACATGATTCCCAACAGCAACCTAACACTCCACTGCAAGCTTGAAGGTCGACACCACAACATGTCAACAACACATGACTCCCAGCACAACAACTACCAACCCACTGAGCTAGATCTAAGGTCGTCACCACCACGACCAACAACACCGAAACAAAAAGGGCCACGAGACAAAAGGTGGTGCCTAACGTGGGGCCAGGTCTAATGGACTTCTGAAGGCAGACACGGTCAACACATCCACCACCTGAGAAATCAACCGACAACTTTTCCAAGTTCAGCCAAACTTGGTGGCGTCCAAAAACAGCACTCAACACGTGTCCAACAACAGCACTGAACACCATGCCAAGACGCACACGACACCATTGTGGGTTGTCCAACTGCCTAGCCAAAGGGGAACGCACTATATTGCGATGGGTGTGACGAATCGTTCCATTTCCCATGCCTAGGGTGGGATGGCTAGGACAGAGACACAACCGGACTATAATCCACCTGCAATCCTGCGTCCAGAAAGCGGAAGAAGAACGCACCGAACTTCAAGAATTATGCAAGAAAGTCAGATAGTCCCCTTCACCAACCGACAGCACACCAATCCCTACGGACATCTTCAAACCAATCCTTCTAAGATCCGCCTGATTCGCCCATGAAGATCCCTCCTTGTTCCTTAAAAAAATGCGGCGCTATCCGTCAGCAACACAACACACCAAGTGAACTGTGGACGACGATCGTAAGGGACAAACTGAGCCAAGACGTAGCACAGTGGTAGAGATACTACGAGAGCTATTCCAACACCTGGGAAGAGTTAAGCAAAAGGCTAAAGGAGCGCTTTGACTCTCCCTCACTTAGGGTCAAATTCCAAGAAAAACTTTACGGAAAGGTCCAGACCACGGAAGAATCCACAGGCCAGTCCATCCTCAGAAAAATCCAATTGTATAAAAGGTTCTTCCCCCTGGCTTCCAATGAACAAATCCTGCCCGTCATTAGTGAGCTTTTTCATCACACCATCAGACTTTTCATCACATCCGTCCCACCTACCTCTCTGAACAAGCTCTTAGAACGAGCCCAATCTATCCAACACGACATACTTCCTCCACCCTCTAATCAACACAACAAGCCCCTCCCTCTAGGACTCCCCCTGAGCATTCCAACCCTCCCCTCTCCCCCCTTGTCGGTACTGCCCCGGACGTCTCTTTCATAGAGATTGCTCCATCCTCATAGCAATAAGATCAATGGATAAGCCACGAGCTGCACAGACCTTACCCCAGCTTCAGGGAAACGGGTCTTTGGGATAAAAGCTAGTTCGAACTCACCACTGATTTAAGAGGCCATACTCAGTAGCGGAATCAAGTCAACTCTACCCAGAATCCCAGTCAACACCTCTTCAGGGACATACTTGGACGTCCTTGACTCCGGAGCTTCACAAAACTTTATACGAACTTCTACTCTCGACCCCCACACACAGAAGCCATGCAAATTGAGTCCATCTACGTAAGACTAGCAAAGAAAATCAGCGAACTTCATTTTAAAGGAAGATACTTACTCCTAATTGAGATAAGACAGAAAATGGCCAACGTTCTATTTTTTGTTGCCGACAAACTCGCCGAAGACATTATCCTGGGACACCCCTGGCTCACAGACCAACAGGCAATCATAGACTACGACCGAGCATGCATCCTCTTCGGAATAACCCCGAGAAGACAGGTGTAGTGGATAAACAAGAGACTGGAGGAAACAGAAGATATCGAACCAATCAACGTCCAACACAAG